>WNHD01000438.1:0-39221 GCA_011057455.1 Ganaspis sp. Gsp50
AATAATCATTTTAAAAAGTCAGGGAAAAAAGTTTATTTGGTCAGGGAAAGTCAGGGAAAATCAGGGAATTTTGAAATAAAGATGTGATGGGCACCCTGATAGGCCACAGCATCCAATTGGCCATTTCTACAAATGAAATAGTTGTAGCAACTCTGCTAATGTTAGATAAACTTATATGACGTCCAAGAGTATTGGATACTTGAATCAATTTATTGTACGCCTCTCCAGAATGCAAGTAAACGTAAGTCCCATACAACCCTTTAAAGAACTGTTTTCAGTGTTTTAAAATGATTAGGATTTTGTTGAAAAGGAAAAGAGCAGTCTTTTGAGCTGAAATAAATCTGTAGAAATTGGTTTAGACTTTAGTGGAAAAGAGATCCAAACGATATCAATTACAAGTGAGAGAATTTTGTTAGGAGGACAAGGGCGTTTTTCAGTTAAGCTAGCTTTGTGGGAAGGAGGCTTTGGATAATTAAAAATTTACCGAGTTTTCAAAGGAGGAAAGAAAAAGGAAAAGAAGCCCGAGTAAAAAGAAAGAAAGCGGTACGAAAAGCCCGGAAGATTAACGCACAGCGATTCCATGCATATGGCTGGTGGCGCAAGCAGACTTATTTTTACCGTTTCAAGGATTAAAAACTTTGTGCCCGCAAAGAGCCCAGTAACCGGCCGGTATGTAAAAGCCGTCGCTACCCCTTTATGTTTATCCGTTGTTGCAGAAACTCCACTCGCGTTTATTTACGGACACCTGCAGCGTCGAGAACTACACGATCATACACGTGCGCCGGATTCCTCGGCAGGATCTCTTCTCTGCACTTAATTCCTTTTTCCAGTAACCGGATTTAGACGTCCCGTTTGCAAAACACCGAATCATTTCGCTTTATTCAGCTTCTCCATTGTTGTACGCGCGGCTGTAATATTATTTAATTTAGCTGCAGATGTTATCTCCTCTGCGGTTTGGCTTCCGTCAGGCAAAATTAATTTCTAAAAGATCCCTCACGACTTTTTTCCCTCCAATAATTCAAACCATGCTTCACTCACGCGAAAGAACAAACTTCATAATGCTCACCAGGATTAATAAAGATTAAAATGGAGTAAGTTACTGCAATGTTAGATGCTACACCAACTACTTTTTACTTATTGCTTGCTTCATAAACCTCCAAGGGGCACTACTTGAGCAAGTTTCATCCCTTTTTTTTCATTCCTTTTTAGAGCCAAGAAAAAACGTGTTGAAATAAAATCGTAAAAATAATTTGTTCATTCCTTGAGAATATTTCATTGCAAAATTTCCATTCTGATTTCAGTACTTGAAATTATAAAATATCCAGAGAAAATAAATTTCTAATTCACTGGTTTGTAACTTTTGTAAAACTAAAAGCAAAGCCATCGACTCGTTACTTTGAAAAATCATTCAATCGTAAATTTCAATAGCAAGTTTTCAATTAGAATTAAAGGTTTCCGTCTGTTTCAATAATTGTAGCCCGAAAGTAAAGTTGCACATTTTCGGAAATCATTTCTACTTTAAAAGTAATTCTGGACATTAATGGGTTAAGTTCGACTAGGAATATCATAACTTATTGTATTATAATTTTCGTACTTTCAACTACCAAGTCCTCCCTTTCCCAAGTTGCGATTAGCGGAAAGTTCAAAAGTCGTACGTTTACGAGTTATCGGTGCACGACTGGAGAATATGGTCCCAAGAAAGGGAAGAAATTTCCCAAAGCATACAATATCTTTGCTACGTTTAACTTTTCATAAAACGATAATGGCATGAATAAAGTATAATAATATGATTTGTCGAGAAAATTCTAAAAATCAAAAAAGTATTGTGCTTGTAAGCGGAAATAATTGGAAATAATAATAATAGAAAGATGACTTTCAAACAAATTGAATTAAGCCCTTGAGCATCAAGTCGTAAAATTCGAAATATCAAGGAAAATATTTTGTTTGTTCATTATAATTGGATTACCTATTTCAAATCCTTTATGTCGTTAAAAAGGTTTGCACTGTAATGCAAGGAAACAAATCAACAAACTGTCCTCTAGTCTAATTAAAAGTAAACAATTCCCATTTTGAAATTTATTTCGCCTGCGATTTTGAAGTTATAATTATGAATGAGTAATTATGCTCTCAAGTATGTAATTAGTTCTTCTTTTAAGGTATTTGTCGCGCTGTTTCAACAAACAAGTTTGACTTTCAGTATTTTAGGTAAATTATATTTAATAAATTTTAAATCTATTATAATCGCGAGTCTTAATTTATTTATTTATTTGAATATCAAGTTTCCAATTTCCTAATTATTCTTTAAAAGTTGATAAGTTTCATTTAAATCAATAATTGGGAGATCATTCAAATCAGTTCTAGGTATATATATATATATCAGTAATTACGTTTCTTTTAAAATGAATAATTAATTAGCATTTTGAATAACTAATTAATTATACTTCTAAATGAGTTTATTAAGCTCGGCTTTGTGACTCGGTTACAGACTAATTAAAGTCAGTTTTCCACTTTGACTTTTTCTGTTTGATAACAGAGAGCCCTTATTTAATAAAAACTAAGCCATCTTCTTTTTACGTTGTTGGAATTATAAACGAGAATTCTTCGCCACAGATATGCGTTGATTTACTTCTCGCCATAAGAAACCGCCGCCGGATATTTCTTCGCCTGCTTTTTCTGAGGAGTAAAAGATAGTCTTGTATAATATAAGGATTTGCAACTTTGTGTTATATCTGCCGAGGACTCTACTTTATATTTGTGTTGTTGAATTACGATTGTTGCTTTTCCTTATTTCAAGAGATTTTACTCCGTTTGCATGTATGAAATGTCTTCACATCATGTAAAAATTCTCTTACGTCATATCAAATTTTTCTCCCAAGAAAAATAAGAATTGTACCTCACTAGATACAAATTGGAACACACTAGAAAAAAGTTTGCAGTCCCTGAGGAAAAAATTAGAGAAGGTAACTTCAAACAAGAACTAAAACTTAGATCTAGGAAATAAAATAAAATTCGTATCTATATATAATTCGGGTACAGGATAAATGACAATTAGAGCTTTAAAAAAAATCTAGAGCTTGAGAAAATCTGTTTGTAAGGAAGATTAGCCCTTTGAGGGAGAAAAGTTTGCTTAAGGTTTAGATGTTTTTTTAAAATAACTCGAATATAATCGGAGATATTTTTTATTTCTGGCACAGGAATTTTTCTGCTGGCTTTATTTTGTAAAGGTATAGATAAAGTGCTCACAAAGAAGATTTTGGAGAATAGACAATAAATATTTTCTTCTTGTCTCTACATGTTTTCAGGAGCAGTTCACTTTTTGTGCTTAAACACCGAATCCTAGTTTTGAGATATCTTTATGGTACCTTTATACCTGAAGTTGTTCTTCAAACAAAAAGTATCGTTTACACGGTACTTTGCCCATTCTAAATCCTTTTTACCTGAGCCATTCTCTCCTGTAAAACACACGACAAACCTATTTTATCCTCTGTTATGAAGATTCAGAAAGTCATAAATTCGATAGATTTGCACCTTATCGCTGACAAATTTTTTACATTTTTCAAGTAAAAGTGCAGTTACTTTATCTTTTTTAATCTTAAAATAAAATATGAGAGGTCTTTTCAAGATCAATATTGGTACAAGACTTTGCAATTACATCGAGTTGAAAATTTTAAGTACTTTGAATCAAAATGGAATTTAAGTTTATGTTTAATTTGATTCAAGTTTTATTTATACTGATTCTGCAATTTAATTTATTAAATAGTATCAATGAATGAAGAAAAAAGTTTTATATTTCAGTAGTTGATAAATTTGGAAAGTACAAAAATTGGGTTTTAAATAAAATATAAAAAGTGAAATAATTTAAGTATTTTTTATTCGTCGGGATTCTTATTCTCTTTTTCTGGATTATCATTTAAATACAATTTGTCTCCATTATTATTAACCATTTTTAAATCTCCATATAATTCTAATTTTACTTTTCATATACGCTTAATGTTATTTGAAATTATTATGATCAAATTGTATAAAAATGAAAATTGAGGTGTCTTGAAATTAATTATTTGACATAAAATTGATGACTAATTGAGACAAATATTGGTCTGTTCTGAAACTAAAAATATTATTCGTTAGCATTGAGAGAATAACACTTGTCTAGAAAAGAAAATGTTTAATAATGAGAGATTTACTGATGAAATGTATGCAAATCAAATAAGAAAATTTAAGCTGAAATAACTTATCATTTGGCAAAGAAGAACCAAATTATAGGTCTCAAAGGGGAACAAAATATGCGATATGTGTTTGAACCCAATCGATTTATTCTAACTATATTTTTAGCTCATTTAAAATTTTTTAAAAAATCGTATTTCCTGTACATATTTTTTGCATTTTTATAAAAAGTTACAATGTAAGCATTTTCTGCTTTGTCAACTTCAGAAATACGTCGATTGATAGTTCAGATAAGTCTTTTAGCTTAATTCTATCCAAAGTCATTCAGTTTTTAAATATCGAAAACTAAAAAAAAAAACGTTTTTTGCTTCCTCATAGGAAAGCATTGTTTTAAATATATTTTTTGCATTTTGTAGAAGAGTTAAAATGTAAACATTTCTTTTTCGCTTTAAAAACACATTTATTGACCGTCAACTCAATTTTATCCAAAGTTATTAACATTTTGAAAAACAAACATTTTGGAATACACGTTTTTTAATAAATTTTGTTTTTAAATTTAGTTTGAACATCAATATTTTATGAATGATTTATAATCAAAATGAATTTTTTAAGCTATTATCAAACATTTTATCATTATTATATACAATGTTATTACTTTGATTTTGGAAAATTATTGTTTTTTGGAAATAATTGTTTATACAGAAATGAAGTAAATGACCTCGATGAGATGTTCATGAGATGAACACAGTTTCGCACTCCCAATGAATACTAAGATAAAACTTGTCTGCGGTTTTTAACATCCCTTTTTGCCTAACTTAACCAGACATTTTTTCAGTCTAGTTGAAGATTTAAAGTAGAGCTGACATTATAGAAAGAAATAAGTCATGTTGAAAGTTTGACAACATAAAAAATTGAATTCAAATATGCATTTTATTCAAATAGAATACAGAATAAATAAAAATTGGACATTATAAACTTGGATTGAAAAGAATGCGAACCGTTTTCAAAGGAATATTCATGCGTCGTTTAAATATTTGTATTAGGGAGTTTTCGATAAAAAGGGAGCATGTGAAATGGTTACGGGAATAAGCAATATTGTGCATCGCGTAGTATTGTTTTCTAAGGGCAATCAGGTCGTTTTTTTGCTTGCGAGTGTACGTTTCGAGAAAAAGAGGGTGTGCAAAGGAGAAGAAAACTATCAGAAGAAAGACAGAGAGCGGTTTATGTTAGAGAAAGAAAAAGGAGCGAAAAAAGAGGGAAATGGGGTGAAATAGGGGGAAAACGCAAACAAGGGAAGAGGGTGAAATGCGGATAGAAGCAGACTTACAAGGGGTGAGATCGTAAACCTAGCCAACCCTCGGCTTCTTCGTTTTCTTCATCTTCTCAAGATCCCTGATGGACAAGGCGGGCATCACATAATCCTTGATCCCTTTCTCCTTTTCTATATCAGGGAGCTTCTTGGTTGGTGTCAAACAGGAATTTGGCCGACGTTCCTGCATCAGACGTAATCATCGTTTGGCTCACTTTTGCGGATATTCTCTGTCCGAACTTCAAACGCAACATTTTCACGTCATAAATCGTAAACGTATGTGTGTACAGATCACCAACTGAATCGTGTAACTGGGACACGTTTGACACAAGATATACCTTTGATCTCACTTCACAGCTTTGATAATACTTCTGGAAATGAAGCGTCATATAAATCTTCTCAGTCTGCAAGCGTGTTTGCCATTCTTCAACCCTCTGGTGATAACGTAATCTTTCACAGTAATATTTTCTCTTTCCTTTATTTTTTACGCACTTTAAAGCAAGTGTTTCCTCAAAAGAAGATGTTATTGTTCAGACAGGGGCATTTTCTCGGATTATCCATGCTTTCTTTTTTATAGAACCATTTTGAAAATTATTTCTTTAGTCTTGAAATTATTTCCATCGAGACAATGGAATCGAGTCATCATTTGATCCTTGATAATTGTACAAATTTCTAGTATACGCGTTTTTTTATTTCTTTGTTATAAAAAGGATTTTTCCTTGTCATGCAAGCTTTTTATCATAATCCAAGAATTCTCGAATGGAGCTGCTAATAGGTAATTTTTTAAATTTCACGCAACCCTAATGAGAGTGCTTGCCTCGATGAAGATCTAAGTCCATGACTGCACTGAAATTGAGGGCTCAACGGCAGGCATGAGTAAGCAAGATTTTATCCACCTAGGGATAATTAAGGCTTAAATCCAAAGACGATTTAGGCTTGTCTTTAATTTTGGATTGAAAATCTCGAATATCGGCATTTATCTCGACCATTTGAAAATGAATGAAAATTGGATTGCACGCTTTATGGGGATGGAAATTGCTTCTGGGATTTGAAAGCTTAATCAGAGTATCATAAATGATTGTAAACATATCCTTTAAGGATATTCGATGCGAGGAAAGAGGAAAGGGAAGATGCAAGAGACCCTAGAGACATGTTCCAGATCATGTGGTCCCACAGTCTATACATGTATACATGTACGTGACGCAAATGTCAGGAGGTATTGAATTTCAATGTGAATTCACCCACCAATAATTATCTGCCCCGCCTAGCGACAAAATGTTACGAAAATGGTGACATTATTCAAAATATGTTTTAGCCACTTAGCCTCCAGCGAATTGTAAAGCTAAATAGTGTTTCATATGCTGTTTGCTGACATTCTGCCAAGCACAAAATATGTCGTCAAAACAGCAATATCCAAATCTCCCAAATGAAACCGTCATTTTGCCTGAAGAGACAGTTTCATTGCGTTGCCCTCGAGAGCAAATCGCCATTGAATTTTCAGGCCATTTGTACTTGTTTTTAATGCTTTCAACTCAAAGTATCAGTAGACAATCAATTCTAAATATGTCGAGTAGTAACACATTACAGTATCAGGTTTCAAATCCAGTATACTAAAATTCATTTTGCTAAACAAATTTATTATTCAAAAAAAATTTCCATTTTCTTCCATAAATTTCTGGTGAAATATATGCTTGTTGCACGATTTGAAGAAAGGGACCTACAAGCATTTTAAATTAGGTTATGTTTGCTGACAGTTTTAACTTCATTAATGCTTTCTTCTCAATTATTTGCAAAGAAAAATAGTTTTTCTTGAATAGCTTTTTTGTGTACTGTCGAGAAAAACTGCTTTTGTCTGCAAATTATTAAAAAGGAAGCATTTATTAAGTTAAAACTGTCAGCAAACATAACCTAATTTCAAATGCTTGTAAGATCCCTTTCTTCAGATCGTGTGAATACGAGTAAATCTAATATAAGTCGGCTACGGACCACACTTAGGGGAAAATTAATGGGAAATTAGGTACGTAAAAACCCGAAAGGGTGTACATGGAGAATCGAATAAAAAGAATAAATACATAAAAAGAGGAATTGAAAAAAGGAAGATTGCAAGAAAAATATAGATAAAAGGATTGGAAACAAAGAATATTACATTAATATAAGTACCAATATCTGTGGGGTTTATATGTAAAAAAACCCGAAAGGGTGTACATAGAGGAATAATAAAAAAGTACACGGAAAAATTTAGTTTATTGAATTTTACAAAACTTTTTGTATTCTTGGATATATTAATTCACAAATTTAATTTTATATGATGTACAGAGCAGTTAGTACTTGCTGGCAAAATTTTCTTAGATTTTACAAAACTGCTCTGTACATCATATAAAATTAAATTTGTAAATTAATATATCCAAGAATACTAAAAAGTTTTGTAAAATTCAATAAACTAAATTTTTCCGTGTACCTATATTGGTAAAAAATATAGTATATTCCTGTATTTTAATTTCATTCAAGTCTGTCACAAATGAGCGATATAAAATCCGTAAATTAGAAGTTGTAAGTTCCAGCTGACATTTATGTCACAAACAAGGTAGTGATTGTTAATCTGAATGAATTTGAAACAATTATAAATTGTCAGGAAAAGGGAAATTGTAATGATAAAAGGACGCCCGCATGATAGTAAGGGTTGGTTGAAATAAAGACAAGTACTTGTCGGTAGTTATAGATTTGTTCCATTGAGTGGTAGGAATTAGTTTAACTTTGAACGAGCCCTTGTAGTTTTCATCAGACATGAGCTTGTCAACTGTACTTACACTCAACATCCTAAATATACGTATATACATACAATATGCATATATTTACATTATATTATTACAGACCACGATATGGCGCACAATGTTTAGTCCAAAGTTATACAGACTTTGCACACATTCACCCTTGCGAACCCTCATCTCATTGTACTTGAACGCTACTCGAAATATCTATCCTTATATACTTGCGACCTCTCTTATATTGTCCACGCCAATAAAGTCGTTTCTTTACATTGGAGCTACCAAAGTGCGACTATAACGGGGCTTGAGCCTGTCAAGGGCTTTCATGATAGTCGTTTGCCAAAGTATTTTTCAAGAATTTTCAAGCCTTTCTGAAAAATATAGTCGAGCAGGTATATTACTTCTTCAGGCCAAAAATTCTCTCTGTTAATTAAAATGCGGCAACTAATTAAGAATCAAAACCTCAGTCTGACTTGTTTGGAAACTCTATTATTAATTTAACTTGAATTTCTGTTAACGTGTCAGACACCCTGAATGCGAGAATAGATAATTTATGCATTATTTATATAGAACCAGACAATTGGGTCATCAGTTTATTTTGAATGTTTACCTCCTTTATTGATGATCAAACTAATATCTGTTAATTGAGAAAATACAATAATTGTATATTCATTGTCTTGTAAATAATTGCAAGTATGTTATTGGGAAAATTAATCAATCTCTTATTTAAATATAACAATTATTCATTTGCGTTAATATAAATTAAAGCTTTCGTGGCAATTAATTGATACAGTGTAAAGGATTATTTGACATGGTTCTTCAATTCAGTTGATATTTATGTTTTCCGAATAACAACTTCACAATATTACAATATTGGGAATTTAATTAGTGATGTATTTGGGCAAAAAATTGTCTCAATAATTCTCGAAAAAAGGTTCTTTTGTTTAAAGTACGTACAGTAAAAACAAATAATTGTGCTATTTTTGTTTCTTTCTTTTTATGAGATAATAGATTCTTCTAAATGATGCAATTATAAAACTATAATTAAACCAAATTTAATAACAACATTTTGTATGAAAGGGAAACAATTATATTTATAATATTAGCATTGTTTCACTGTCATATAATTATGTATATTATACATAACGAGTCCCTACAAAAAAGGGTTTTGCCGAGAAAACATTTTTAATAAAGAAAACATATGCTGTAGGGGGAAAAATGAAAAAGAAACAGATTCTATAGAAAAAAGTAAAGAAAAAATTTTCTTTTGAAAAAATACAGAAAAAATATGCAAAACGTATTGTATAAAAAAATAGTGGCCGAGTTTTCTATAGATAAAATGAAGAGAAAACATCCTATAAAAAAGAATTGGAAGAAATATTACATTTAAATATAGATTTATCGTGACAAAGAGATTTTATGTTCATTTATTTTTGTATAGACGATTTTAAAATGCTTTCAAAGATCGCGAATGAAGCATAAAAATTTATTCTATTTTTTATTTAAAGTCCGAGAAACAATTTTTTAAACTTTTTAGAAATTGTAGTCATTATTTTAAATTTTTAATTAATGTTTCACTGATTTTAATATGGCTGTACCCACTGACAAATTTATAATCGTATTAAATTAAGGCTTTTAAGCTTCTTCGATCCTTCTGAATTATTAAAAACAGGGGTTTAATTTCTAATAAATTTGTCTTTCTACTCTTCGCATCAAATATTTCTCTCATGACACAAATATTGAAAATCCATGCACTCAGAAACATGTTTCTTTGAATCAATCAAATATTTATTTGATGTATGGTCCAACAAATCTTTAATACAAATATTTATTTGATTCAACCAAAATTATCATTTCTTCAAACAAACATCAAGCAAACATAACATTTTGCAAGAAATAATAAAATGAATAGAATTATTTCAAAACAAGCAAACGTTTGAATTGAATATCATTTGTTTGTCCGTACATCAAATAAATGTTTGTTTGAATCAAATAAACTTTTTTCCAGTATGGACATTAAATACACACAATTACAATTTTTATACCATTACAATAGATTAATTTTTAAATCTTTTGTTATTTAAAACAAATTAATTATTTAATTGAGTCGAAGAAATCGATAACATCTTTCTTCGGTATTTCAATAAAACCGAGTATAATAAATTGATTTAGGTCATCCATCGTGTAATTCATTAATGCTGATCGTCCAAAATTTAATTAGTTAATTCAATTCATTTGCATGTAATGAATTAAGATAGTTAATAATTAATCTGTTTTCTTAGGTAAATTAACTTTAAAAATACGTATCCTCATCTCAAATTTAAATCAAGGAATTTAATTCTATAATCTTAAATATCCAGAGGATTAATATAATTTTATAAAGTGACAGGAAATGATGATGAGTGCTAATACAGACGCATCTCAGATATTTTTTTTATATATATATTTGACTTTAAATCGTATATTAAACACATTATGGTAATGTTATAAAGGCGAGGTCCTATTGTTATTTTAAAAGGACAGTTTTACATGAACCTTCCGGCTGAGTCACTTGTCGATTATTTATCCTCTCCAAGCTCATCTCTGAATATATTTTCATCGAATCGGGTATCTCTTCTGATTTTGTAAACTTTTCTCTTTTTAAAGTCTACCCAGCCAAGAAAACATTAGTAAAATAAAAGAAAGGTAAATCTTTCATACAAACAGTTTGCATAATCCTTTGTGTAATTTTTTATATTGTTAGGCAAAAATTATTTAATATAATAGTTTTACGAATTCAATATATACAGGTTTTTATGATTTCAATTATACATCACATCGTATCTTTATCTTATTTAACATATAATATTGTCTTATCATGTGTATCTGAAAATCAACATTAATTGCCCATTTTTCAAACAAAATGTGCCTCTAGAGAAATAGTTTACAATAATCTGTGACATATTGTTTGTTGGACCTTTTCTGGATGAGAAAATCCCTTTTATCGCGTTAGTAATTGCAAATGCGGAAATTCAGCTGGACACCAGTCTGCACCAACTTTCTCAATTAATAATGTGCACATTTTAAACGCATTTTAATTAGAGAAAGACCACGCGGGTCTGAAATTTAAAACTGACCCTCGCAGACAGCAGCTTCCTGGTCTTTTTCTGACGACTTTGTTGGAAATCGCGTAATAATTGGGTATGCGCATAGCGATAAGGATTCTTCTCTCAGAATTCATTTTCTCGTTTAACCGTAACGACGTGTGTTTCCTGCAACACCTTTTTCATTATCGTTTACCAAAAAATTCCTCCTCGTACTTTCTCTTATTATTCACTAATTATTTCTTTAATTCAAGTCATTAATTATATTCCATTTAATGAGGAACATTTTTTTCGTTACGCGACTAACGCAACAGAATGTAGCACCCTACACGAAATTTCGCATTCTTTTTAGAAATATTTGTAACTTTTTTTAAGTTACAAAGTTGCAAAAATCTGTGAGAAATATATTAACAATGATGCTCGAAATTAATTACACGCAGAAAAATGTTTCAAGCATTTTGTTTAACAAACATTTTCTTTAACAAACATTTTGTTTAACCAACAGTTTGGTTAAGCCAAACAGATATTTGGTATACGGTCATTTAAACAAATTTTTGTTTACATAGTAGGAACAAATATTCATTTGATTCAACCAAAATTGATATAACTACAAACTACAATATTAGAATTTAAAATCAAAAGTTGCGCAATAAAAAATTCTTCCTTTTACTGAACCATAAAAACTAAATCAATGATAATGTTAGGAATTCACCACGATAAAAATTTGAATTTGAAAAAAAGGAAGTTGGGACCAATGAAAGTCAGGATCTGACGAAAGCAAAGAAAATTGGGTTGGGATCATTTAAATTTCATAGATTAGATTAGATTAGATTAGAATATGGATTGTGATGCATATTTAAATTGAAAAAACTCGCCTTTCTTATTAATTGAATTTAATTAAAGTTGGTATTAATAGAAAAGAGGATCATTTAAAATTTAATTTGGCTAATATTGATAATGAAATTGATGATTGTTATTTATTTTCTAATGTTACATTTCATGTTTTACACCTCTTAGTATGCCTTAAAAGGACTTTCTGTTTTAAAATTGTCAAAAAGACTTTTTATATTTTTTATTGTAAAAAAGAAGTAATCAACATTTTTTTTCCAACATTCAATCTAGTCGAGAGAAAAAAGCCAGTTTGAGCTCTGAAAAACATGGTAATTATTGCAAAAATTCTTTTTGAACATTGCTACATATTGCATCAAGAGAGTTAATAGACATTTCCGGAGTACATTTAGTTCTTTTTCCCAGCTGTAGATCATCTTTCAAAAGGTACATTTTCTTGTTGCACAATTTTCTGAAAACAGAACTTTAATTAAAAATTCAAACGGGATTCTGTTCATAAGGGTTTAATCTAGACAGTAAAAATAAAACAAATTTCTTTTATTTTTTTACTATTTTTTTATAAACATTTTTCTTGAAAATTTGCGAAAAGCTCTGTTTTTGGGAAATTTACCCCCGTGTAAAAATCTGGATGTTGAAATACAAAGTTTTAAGGGTTTACTGTCTAGTTTTTTAGATAATGAATCAAATGAGTCAAATTTTTGAAATATCTTTATATAATGTGCAAGATTGTTCAAAAACAATTTTTACAACAATTAGAATAAGAGTTAAATAGTAGTTTCTTTTTTAAAAAATACAAATTTCAAATTTGTTTTTCAATTTTAAAGCAGAAAGTACTCTTGAAGATAAAAAACATGAAGACATTTGTGAATGAGAAAATTGGTATTTGTGTTTCAGGTCAGCCCTAGTCAACTCATGGAATGGCATCACGAGGACCCTCGTCGACGGCTCTGCCGGTTGCGATAGCGATGGCGAGTGTTTTGCTCGCAAGTTTACCAGCTTTGGCAAATGGGATTTGTCCGGCGCGATGTCGTTGCAACGACACGGCGCTAATCGCAAGCTGCGTTTCCGGGAGCCTAGACGTCGTGCCCATTCAACTAAATCCGGAAATCCGGCACCTGGATCTCTCAGCAAACAGGGTTGTCAACGTCCACCACACCTTCGACTTCTACGGCAACCTCAAAACCTTAAATCTCGGGTCCAATCTCATCCACACTCTAGGCTCTCACAACTTCAAATTCCAGGAGACACTCCTTTCTCTCAATCTCAGCAATAACGTCATCAGAAACATCACGAAAAATGCCCTTCGAGGACTCAAATTGCTCCGGGAGTTGGACCTCTCCGGGAACAACATCACCGAGATGGAGGAGCTGGCGTTTCACGACACCAACGAATTGGAATATCTCAATTTGAGTGGCAATTCAATGACCAGTCTGCCTGAGGGTTTACTTAAGAGTTTGCCCAGCATCCGGACTCTTCTGCTCAGTAGGAACGTCCTCCTGGAGGTCCCCTCGAGCAATCTGGCTCTGGTGAAACCCACACTGGAGGTTCTTGATTTATCGAGCAATCTTATTGAGGAACTGGAGAGTGGATCTTTGCCTTCTATGAACGTTTTGACGTTGCTCAGTTTGGCTGACAATGGCATTCTCAGGATAGCAGATGATGCCTTCGATCAGTTGCCCAACCTAAAGACCCTGGATTTATCTGGGAATAAATTGACCTCGGTGCCTACGCCTGCCATCTCCAGGTTGAACGTTCTCGTTACTTTGACCTTCAACAGGAATCCTTTGGAATCGTTGAATAGCGTGGCCTTTCAAAATTTATTTGAGCTTAAGAATCTCGAGTTAAACAATTGCTCGATTGTCCATGTCCATCCCAGGGCATTCGCAGATAACGTTAATCTTGAACGTATCTCAATGGACGGAAATCGAGATCTCAGGGTATTGCCTGCGAGGGTGCTGTATGGAGCTCGATATCTGAGGTGAGCTTTAACTGCTTCTAGAGTGATTTTAGAAGAGGAGAAGATGAGGAAAACGGCTATCACCAATCCTATCTGCTTTTCGGGTTTAGATTATGGCTTCCCTTCGCCTCTAACGGCTATTTTATTATCACAATATCACCCTCGGTATACAAAGATTAAGAAGCTTCTTCAAACTTTTCTTTATTTATTGCATTTTGTAATTTATTTCTCTTCCGTAATTCATTTCTCGTCCGTTATTTATTTCTTCTCTTATTCACTTTTTTTATTTATTCATTTCTCTATTCATCTACTTTCTATTTAATTCCTCATTCCCTTTTTTATATTTTTCCCTTTATTCTAAAGGAGCAATATATACGCTGCAAATATCTAAAAAAAATTATTACTTTATTTGAATTGAATTTAAAAAGAAACTCAAATTAGAAGCTACTATGTATTTTTATAAGAGACAGGAATAAGAATGATTGAATGTGACGACAATTCAAACCCTTATTAACGAAAATTACTTTCAAAGATTTATTTTTATTTAACAAGTAAACAACAGATGTTTTGCTAAAAAGGGATAATTTTACGTTCAATTATATTCATAAAAAAATCAACATAAAATTCAATTTCATTATTTCCTTTTCTATATTCATTTCAGTCTTTACTACTAGTTTTAGAGTATTTTAAATTAAATATTGCAAATTTGATTTTAAAATCTTTAAAATCTTTATGATACATTCCAAGTAAAGATTTGCACTTTGATAAGTATTCACATTGAAGTTCTATTCTTTGAAAAATCACTTTTAAAACAGATCGAGGATTTAATGTGCGTTTAATTTGAATTTTTAAGTAACATTAAAATATCACTTCAGATAGGTCACATTTTCATGAAAGTTTATCGAATTTAAAAAAATGTAATTCAAAAAAATAATATTAATCATTGTACTTTGTTCGCTTAACGAAAATTTTTATTTATTTAAAAAGAAAAGTCAACAAACGAACTTGAAAATGAACTCTTTTAATAGGTATAAAAAACAAACTAAATTAATTATCACCTTTTTGTATATGTAATGATAGCTGTCACTATTGTCGATTATTATTATCAATTCTAAATTGTTGTAAGAAAATTGCCCTTTGGAAACTAAAAATTCTATGAAAAGAAAAGAAAAATCAAAACTGAAAATAACTTGCTTGTTTGAATACATTTGTCATTTTCTCATTTAAGTGTTGCATTTTCAATAATTATTCCCACCAATCGGAGAATGCACAAGTCAAGTGAAAATCTATAAATCAGGAAAAAGTTGGAGTTTTGCTTGATCAGGAAACAAGTTATGAAGTAAAATATTGATTTATTAAGCCTTGTATTTATTACCTAACTTTTCTAACGAGCGCTATATAAAAGTATACATTTTAAATAAAGGAAAACTCTGGAGTGAGTAAATTCTCAGCTTGTTTTATTTTTAGGTAATTGTAATTTTTTGTTTCAATTTTTATTACGCGTTTCCAACAAGCACTTTGATCTCGAGCTTCGAAAATTACTTTCAATTTAAAGGAAACACCTAACACGAAAACGTTCAATAAACTTTTTGTCAACGACCTATGTGATGTAAAATTTTTATGACATAACGCGCATAACGTATTTTTTTCTTTATGTAAGCGCACTGAAATATTGCTAGTACATAAAATCTAGTATAATAAAATTATCAAGATCTGATTTAAAGACCTGATCGGTTGCTCGTAAAGTCGCTGCTGCTTTATATCGATTTCTATCGTTCTCAATCTGGTAATAAAAATTTAGTTTGAAGTAAATTGAAAAAATTATTAATCCTTTAAAAATGAAAAACACCTGCCTGATAGTTTGGTGAACGAAAATACAATTTTATGATGAATTTTTTTATCTAGTTTACCTCATTTCGTGACACATTATCAGATTGTGGAAGAGTCAAATAACTCTTGAATTTTTTGAATTATTTTGAAGAATAGAAAATGTGATTTTCATTTTTATTAGGAAAAAGCTTTTTAAAATCCTCTGGTAATAACGCTCAAGTCGTTCACTTGAATATGCAATTTGCTTTTAGAATCGGCTTCTTCTCAGGCCAATCAATAGACTGAATCTTTCAAGAGTTTATAGCGTATAGAAAACGTTCTATTCAATTTGCAATCGTCTTTTAGCAACATGAATTATTCTCAAAAAATTTGACATTTAACCTTAAAAAAAGAATCTCTTTCAATTTCAATGATTTACATTGGTGGTGGCAACTCTGCTGTTTCTACTCTAGCTTTTAAATTCTAATGATAAAGATTTTTATAGATGTTAGATTTTCATGTTTTTTAGAGGCTTTTTTTAAATAAAAACGATTTTTCGTTTTATAAGAGAAATAGTTGTAGAAGAAACTAATTGGATTTCATTTTGCTATAGGGCAGCATTGTTTAAAGATGAATTGATTTCTGTTTGTGAACATTTGTTTATTTAATTTGTTTGTTTATTTAATTTGTTAAAGTCTTCTTCATTTATCTATAAATAGTCTTTTGAATTATTCAATTAAATGTACAATACTGGGTCTCAAAATAATCAAGAAATTTGTAGACATAATTACTGATTCAATAAAGTGCAGAAAAGGTGACAAATGTTAAATTATAAATTTATTAGAAACTCTCAGAATTTGTTGCTTCAAGCATCAAAGTAACGAATTTAATTTTGCAAGTCGAGTTTACTTGCTTAATTTTATTTTAATTGCATAAAGATGGGACGAATTTGCTTCTCAAGGGAAACAATTATAATTCTTAAGGTGCACGTGCAATATATACTTTTTTTCAGAAATGAATTTTGTAAAGACAAAATTTCACTTTGTAAATGTAAAACAAATTAATATATTTTTAAAATATTTTTTCTATATTTCTATATTTGACATTCTATATTTCTAAAGTGCGATCTGTTCTTGAGGGATTAGAAATTTTATTTCTAAAGAGCAACAAACTTTGTTTCCAAAGACTAACACAGGTCCTGTTTGCAAAGAGCAAGAAACTTTGAAGAACAATCTATTCCTTAAATGAAATTTCGTTTCGTAACTCTCAATTTAAATTAATGAAAATCACGAGAGAGTTATTTGCAGGGTTGTTGATTTTCTTTTCTAGATTTAAATTTCAAGGTTTGCGCTTAAATGAATGAAATTATTGGTAATTGAAAAGAGGAATTGTTTGACCCTCGGAAAATTCGTTTCACACACCCTACGAGAGTAATTTTCTCCTTAACAAATTGTCGACAATATTGCGCGTAACAAAATAGCTTGCACACTCGATCGAATGCCCCGTGGAGTTTGCACGCAGGAAATAGAAACAGCAATTATTCACGCAGCACGCGATTTGCTTAGTAGATTATCGGAAAGAGAATGCAACAATTGACCACTGGTCGAATTTGAAATTGCCAACAAAGCGATTAATGCGATTCTTTTTCTTTGTTCTGTACAGGTGGGTCTCCCTCCGTGGATGCAGTCTGGCAACTCTGCAACCAACTCAGTTTCCCGTGGACGGCCTGTCGTCCCTGCGGGTGGGCCAGAATCCCCTGGTGTGCAATTGTTCCGTCCACTGGCTATGGAACGTTCTACGAGCAGAGGAAAGACGCAACGAAACTAGGCTCGATCTCGACACACAAGATATTGTCTGCGTGGACGAGGAGTTTGCCGGCAAGGCCCTAATTTCCCTCCCCGAGGGTGCTCTTCGTTGTCGATTGAGTCCTCTCTATCTCTCGTTGTCAGCTGCCGGGTGCCTTGCGGCGACGGCCACTATTCTGGCCCTGATAGTTCACGTGACCAGATCAAAGAGAAGAAAAAGACCCGCCTACACGGCTCCCAATCGACCGGAGCTCCTCGTCTACGTGGGCCGAGGCAACGACGAGCTTGATAAGAACGCCGAGTCCTACAGCAGGCGACTAATCGCCCGGAACGAGGAAATTCTCTACGAGACACCAAGGCGGAAAACTAGTCAGGATTCCCTGGACCCGAGGGATGCCAATGTCTACGAGACGCCCAGATACTCGAGACCAAATCGTCGGGATCGAGACCTCTACGACAGAAGACAGATCGAGGAGGGCGTCTATGCTGTGGCGGATGTCACTGGCTTGGCGAGAGATGAACCTCCGGAAGTGCTTTCCCTCTATCGCATGCCAACACCCTCGCTCCCGAGACCCAGCGCTCCTTCTGTTCGGGACTATGATTATGAGTACGACTATGAGCCTGCGATCCCTCAGAAACCGCACGTGGTTTTCGTGTGAACGTGTCAAGGGTTTGCGTTTACCTTTACCTTGTCCGCCTCTATGAAAGAGACTTTTTTGTCCGGATCCAAGTATATAGTTTTGTGAGAACTCGACTTATAAGGGACTGGAGGTGTGAGCAATTTCAAAAGGGTCAATATCAGCTATTTCAAAAGGCTCAGCTCAAGCAATTTCAAAAGCCTCTCTTAAAGAGATTTCAAAGGATCAATGTAAAGCTCTAGTTTTAAAACAATCCACTCAGTCAATGTACTCCTAATGAGAATAGACTCTCTTCCGAAAAACTTATTTGTCACAAGCCTTCAACAATTCTTTTCTTTTAGTACTTTAAAGACTGTTTTGTACTTTGGTTTTCAACTTTTTTCCGCAATTTTCATCATTTCAAACTTGTTTCGTCAATTTTGATTTCTTTAATCTTCTTTGGTTAATTTTGATCATTATCTTCTTTCAAATTTTAACTGTTTGCTTCCTCATAGAGGCAGCTTTCTTTTAGATTGTCTTAAGTTATTTTGGAGTATTTTTTAATTATTTTTTACTATTTACTATTTTTTTACTACATTTAAATATTTAAAATTACATTCAACTATTTTTTCACCTACCAAGAAACAGTAATCGATTTTTTATTACTACTATTTTTTGTTTTTTGTTACTACTTTAAAAAACATGAATAATTTCACCATCGTGTTGTTTAATCCTTTGGGGACCCTTGTCATCCCACAGATGACAAAATGCGTGGATTTTCGTAATCTCCGATCCCCAAAGGGTTAAGAATTTAAACCTATATTTACGTCTGCTTGAAAATGGTCCACTTTAACTTTATTAGAATTATCCATACCTAAAGGTACAGTTTTGATTAAATTACGAAAATTTTGAGTCATTAGACCCTTCCAGGTGAAAAATCTGCAAAGTTAGAGAATTTCAAAGTTACAAGTTTGAAAACTCTTGTTTTGAAAAAAAGCAATTTAAAGTTGGAATTTACCATTGTTATCAGTTAAAGTTACAGCAATTGTTTATTTATTTTTAAAAGTCAAAGAGTGATGACTATTTTGTTTTTTCATGTGGACGTACGTAGAATAAAAATAATCATTTTCGTGATGAAAGAATAGTCTGTTTTAAAAAAGATCCTACTTTCAAATACTTGAGTCTTTGAAATGCGCTCTTAAGATTTGCAAATTTATTTCATAATAGAAGTTTGAAGCACTGATGAAGATGGAAATTCCGGGGTTGTAGAGCGTGGATTAACTTCATCTGCATTCTCTTGGAATTTCAAGAATCCCCTTTCGAGAATACTCACATTTCGTTATAATTTGATTAACTCTTAAATTTCATGTAAATATTTTCTATATATGTTGCAATAGACTTGAAAACTTGGACCCAACGACAATGGAATTTTGTTTCTTCACAAAAAGAAAGATGTTAAGAAAAATTTACATAGAATGGATATTGTTTCTTAACTCTAAATCTGAATCAGCTTTTTCACACAGAAAAGAGTTTAGCATTGAATCAAGAAAGTATCAATCTTTATATTAAATCAAAAAAATTTGCAATACAAAATATTTGTCATCAGCATCTTTTTCCAATAATCTTTTTAAAATATATTTTGAAAAGTTAAAAATCGACTAGAGAAATACTCGATAAGAATATTCTCAAAATTTTTCACAAAACTATAAAAGAAAATTTTGTTTTATAGTTTATATAGATTTACATTGTTTATTGACTATTTTTTATTTTTATTCTCGTTTTTGAAAATTGCAAACTTGATTTATCTATAGCAATATCGTTATATTGAAATTTTTGTTGTTTGGTCAGTGGTAAAATTTTGTCTGTGTAAAAAAATAAAAGAATCAAGTTAAAAAGATGTGGTAACTAAGACATGAAACGTTCACTGATTTCAATCAGTGTCCGATTTCCACTAATTCAGATTTAGAGCGAAATAAAACGAGTTTCGTTTGAAGAGAAACGAGTTTCTGTTAAGGAATGAGCTTCTGTTAAAGAATGAGCTTCTGTTAAAGAACGAGTTCCTGTTTAGGAACAAGCTTCTGTTACGGAACGAGCTTTTTTAAGGAATGAGCTCCTGATAAGAAATGAACTTGGGATAAGAAGCAAACTTCCGATAAGAAAGGAATTTTGTTACTCAAGAGCTAATTTTGATTCTGCAGAAGCGAAACTTAAATTGTAAAAA
Source organism: Ganaspis sp. Gsp50 (assembly GCA_011057455.1). NCBI lineage: Eukaryota > Metazoa > Arthropoda > Insecta > Hymenoptera > Figitidae > Ganaspis > Ganaspis sp. Gsp50. The sequence goes on from WNHD01000438.1 coordinate 20,580, forward strand.
GTTTGTTTAAAAAAATATCTATAAAAGTAAGAAACAAAATTCTATAAACAAGATAAAGTGTGCAAAGGAGACAAAGAAAATTGTGAAAAGAAGCGAGAGAGCCAGCAGTTTTCGACGGCACTCTCTTAAGCTGTGGTATATTAAGTATATTTTTTATCGGTGAATGAGGATCGACTACGGAGGCAGCAAGTCGGGTTGAAGAGAAATACAAATGAAATGTCTTCCGAGAAATTGCGCCGCCCGGAGGAGAACGGTTACAGGGCGAACGTTCGTTCTACATTCTACGTAGCGATAAATCAAATCAAAGCAGCATCTCGTTAGCCACGACCTAGTCTGTTTAATCCGCCTAGAAACTAGTGCTCGGAAGCTAGCGGCTTTTAAAGAGGCGATTCGGCAAATGTCACTACATAGGTCGTGGCAACTTTGAGATAGAGAAAAATAAAAAGGAGATAATAAATGAAATGAAGGACGCTCAAAGCGTCACAAAGCACGAAATGAGAGAAACAGAGAATAGAGTCAAGTGTGAATGAAACGAATGAAAGAGAAAAAATCAAAGAGAAAAAAACGAGCGAGCGAGAAAAAAGTGAGTGAATGGGAAAAAATAAGAGAGTATAAATTAAGAGAGTGAGAGATTCTGTACACATTGAGTGAGTTTTCACGGTCCTTTTGGTGCCACATGAAAATCAGAGCAATAATAAATGAAATAATATAGGCACACGGACTTATATTATACACGCGCATTTATAAATATACTTACATAGAGTTAAGAATACGAATAGTGCGTACGTGATACGGTATACAAATATATATTATATACATATATTTATTTATTAATTTACGATGTTACGTTTTGAGACGCTGTTACGTTTTGAATATAAAACGAGAAAGAAAAATATACTTGTGCAAAATGAATTTGATTTTAGTTTCGATAGAAAAGCTCGACTATATTTTCTTCCCTTGTTAATGTGGAGCAAAACTCATGGATCAGCTCGTAGCAGTGTCCAGCTTTTTGTCGACAATAAGACCTCTCTAGAGAAAGAAAGTTGGACCCTGTTTCTCACAAAGGCGAAAATTGGACATTTTTTGAAAAAGAGACTTTTTCCAACTTTTGTACTTTTATTTTTTATTATCTCTTCTCCCAAGTGAAATTGATTCCATTGTTTCTAATGGGAAGTGAGTGAAAGCGGAAATTTGGAAAATGTTGCAAAAAGTCAACAGAGAGAGTTCGAAAATGATAATGCTGATGATGGCACGCTTTGAATTTCTCATTATTGACTGTTTAATCATATTCATTCATGGGAAGAGAACAAAACTATCTAGTACGGAAATGACAAAACTCAATAACTGGAACGTTGATGACACTCTTCTTCTCTATTCGTATGCAGATTTTCGTCGAGAGAGCGACATTAGTTTTATGCTCCACATGCAATGCACTGACTGAAACGAATCTCGCGTTTTATTTTTGTAAATAAGTCTTCTCCAGTGACTCTTGTTCAGTGAGTGCATTTGCAAGCAGTCGACGAACCAATACCTGTTCTCATCCAGTGTATTCACTCACCTAACTGCGGGAGCAAAGCAACTTTTAGATTTTCTCTTTTTAACAGATGCAAAATATTTTTCTCTCATGAGCCTCGGCCGGCTAACCCTAGCTTTGCTCGAGATTCTTCGGCGGCACTTAGCTCAGCTCGTTAGTCATGCTACGTACATCTTGTACAGGGTTTCAGGAGAGAAGACACAAAGAGAAAGAGGGATGATCAGGCTCGCAACCAGAAAAGAATCCAGGTTGCTCTGGTCTTTCTCTCATTTTTTTAATCATCCCTGGAGAGCCAAATCATTCTAAATTCGAGCAATTTTTACCATTCATGACATTCAATTATTTTTAGCATTTTTTGTGCCAAACGGTAGAGCTATCTTTTTCTTTAAAATACTATTTTACCAGAATGACAAATTTGTGGACAATAATGCGAAAGAAAAAGCTTGCCCTACCGCAATAACATTTCTAATGTACTATTTTATAAAAGTAATTTCAAATAAATTTCATAATAGAGACTGAAAATCGAATTACGAAAAAATTGATTCGAAATCTGTGAATTTTAGATTAGATTAAGAATTTGCAATTTAGAAATTTGGCTTGTAAGAAATTCGTTAGCAATTTAGGAATTGAAATGATTTAGTATTTATTAAATTAGGATCTCAACTAAAATATCGAATTTGGTAAAATAGAAATACAATGCTTTATTTGACAAATGTATAAAAAGTCTATTGTGATTGAACGCAAATGTGTATATCAAATTTAAAAAACAAAAAATATTGTGAACGTTGGATGCAAACATTAATTTATAAAAGAATAATTCTTTTTCTTAAAATTATATTTATTTCTCCTTTCTATTAATTATTTCTTATTATAAAATGTTAAATGAATTAAAATAGCATTAATTTTTTACGAAATTATACATAATATTTCTATAGAAAAGTATAATTATATAAACAATTATAATACTTATTATTATATAATTAATAATATTTTCAAATAATATAAATAAATAATAATATAATGCAAATAATATAAAACACTTGGTCTTTCATTAAATAATATTAATATTATCTGATATTAAATTTTATAACAAGTGTTGTATTCTTCAAACAAATTAATACTTGCCAATGTATTTCATAATATTAATTCAATTTATTACAGTTCTTTTTAATAATTTGATAATTTTACAACTTCATTTATTTAAAATTGGATTTTAATTGTGCATTTCCATTGCTGGCCAGTGCTGCCACTACCGGATATTGAAAAGACGCCACCTGTAAACTACGTGAGTCAAAAGGAAACTATATAGTTTTCTGTAAACACGTGGCATAAATTAACTATCGTGAAATAAAAATACTATACGTTATCTGCGCATGCGCAGTAGTATTTAAAGCATCCTTGCTTATAAAATGCATTTTTTCGCACGTTTTCTTTGCGTCAAAAGTGATACTTTTTATACATGTGTTAAATTTGTAAGCAAAGTCGCAAACAATTACAAAAATGATTTTAAAATTGAAAAATAAGAAATAAAAGACAAATTTTATCTAAAATGCTGAATCTGTTTAAATAGAAAAACACGTCTGGAGAATGAATTTAGAAAAGTAGGTAAGAAATTGTTTTCAAAATTGTTTTTAAGAAATGCGTCCCTGAAGGTTGAGAAACCTTGGCTTTTTTAGCTCGTGTCATCGTTGAAGGGATTCTGATTTGACACCCGCTTTCTTGGTATGAACAAGTTATATTTTTAAATGTAGATACAAACGCCCAAATAATGTTGTGCGTTTGTCACATCTTTCGTGCTTTCGTCCGAATGTTCACACCATGTATCTTGTCTTTCATTTTCATGTCACTTGCCTTCAGTTTCTCAACCTTACCACCCTTAAATGTTTGTCATGTTCATTCTCCATCTATTACTCCCTGCATTGTCAATTTTGTTCATTTCCTCTCACAAGAAAATATTGCCAGTCTATTTCTGATTTATAAACAAAATTCATCTCAACTTTCATTTGCTTTTAATATTTTAATTTATTATCAGTCTTCTGAATTTACATTAAAAAATTGTAAAGGTTTATTTCAATTTTTACAGTAGTAAGCTTAAAACTAAAATGAAAATACCCTGTCCTTTTATTGAAGATCCAATCTCTTTTTCTCTCTGTGTCTGTAATGTTTTTGTAAAATAAAAAATAACAACTCAATGCCTCGCTTTATCATAATTTATCATGCACCCAATTTCGAAATAATAAGATTTAAAATCACGATTGACAGAATTTAAAAAAAGCTTTTAAATAGAAAGCTTTTGAATTTAGACGTTTATATTTTGAAAGACTAAATTTAAATGCTTTCAAATTAGAAGGTTTTGATTACTCTCTATTTCTAATTCTTTAAATTGAAAAGCTTTCTGTCTAAAAGCGAAATTAAACATTTCACGTGAATGTTTATTTAAAGAAAATTTTTATACAAATCTTTAAAGGGGAACTTTATGTAAATCTTTAAGGGAAAATTGTGTAAATCTTTAAAGGAGAATTTTATGTAAATCTTTAAAGAAGAATTTTATGTAAATCATTAAAGGGATATTTCGCAAATTTTATGTGAATCTTTTAAGAAACGAATTTTACAGTGCTCCAAAATTTTATGTAAAATGCTGAAAAGGGTTGTTTAAATTGAAAAAATTTGATGGCTGTGCGTTTTCAAGATGTCCTGGAAAGGAGGATAGGTCCCTTTAAAAGATTTTCATTTAAAAAATGTGTTCAGTGAAAGCATTTGCGGAAAGAGAAATTTGTTATTAGCGTCTTGTAGTTCCAATAGGTGTTTTCTTTTTTTAACAAATTGGACCTAGTTAGCGCCTTGTGAGTTTAAACGGAGCATTCCTTTTAGCGCGTCGACTTTCTTTGAAACCGAAAAAAGTTGTAATTACATTCTACTCTATATCGCGTCTACGTGTTTCTCGATAGTTATTCGTATTGCTTCGTTAGTCGCTTATTCTAGGAAATAAAGTAGAGCCCTTGTTCCCATAGAAGAATCACGTCTTGAAGGAAATAACCATCTTATACATATAATGTATATTTATTCACTTTACAAGCTCGACCGAGCACTCGTTCATGAGATATTTTAAGTATAAACTTAAATAAAACAAAAATTTCGTACGTTATTGAAAAGCGGAAAATTGTTTAAAACGTACAATAAAATAATTATATTGTATATTGTGTAATGACACGAAGTGTTAGTTTTCTAACGCGCTGACGAGTATGTACATTTATTTAATTTTGAGATAGAGGCTCGTTATTTATCTTAATTGTGTGTTTGTCTTTCGTTTCCCCTCCTCATTCCATTTTTTCCCCAGTGTTCTCCTGTAGGCCCATAATTTATGTGATCCACCTTTTTTTCAGCCGCATTTGTCTAAATGCGTGAAGATACATTTCATGTGTGGAGGAAGAATATATGTCCCGCTACCCTCAAATTTAGTAATCCCAGGTGCAGAATTTTAGGCAGTTCACAAAATAATTTGTTCATCTGAAACCACTGGAAATAAAAAAAGAGCAATGGGACATTCATACTAAAGGGTTTCGTACACATATTGTGTATGTCTAACAAAGTTACAATTTTTGCAAATGATAACTTTATTTAATATCAAGTATATAGACTGAGCATTTGGGTATAATCGTCCATTTTTTTATTTCTGTCCGTTAAACTTAAAATTCTTGATTTCTAAATTTCTTTTTAATTCCGCATGCAAAACTACATAAGCGTACCAAATTTCAGCTCTTTAAATAAATTATTTCGGTGTTGGGGGTGTGGAGAATAAAAAAACAACAGGATGAGAGATTTCATAAGGATTTGGTTTACGTACGGAACCATAGAAATAAAAAAAATTTTTATTTTATTATTAATGTGCATGGAAATAAAAAATAATCTTTATTGAAATACTGATATAAAAATGCAACGTTTATGAAAAAGAAGCAAACAATATAAGTTACGTTCTTTGTATAAGTATATTTTTATATATCCACTTTATTATTCAGAACTAAACAGCTAACATTAATAATGTTAAAGATAAAATTTTATTTTTTCAGCTTGAATTTGAGACTGACTTCATGGTGCTCCCAGATCTTCATTTGCCTCTTCATTGCATTCTAGAGTACATTATCGCCTCAAGGAACAACTGAATAAATAAACAAATACACGAATAAACGAATAAATAAATTTAAAGAAAAATAAAATGTGTATTTATTATCTAATTTTAAGATATTCATTATTTACAATCTTATATACAATCTTCTGCGATATGTACTTTCTACATTGTAGAACTTTAGTTTTTAGTGTTAATGAATTTAAATTCCATTGTTACTCTTTTAAAATTAAAATAATTAAAAAATAATTGACAGTTTATAATTAATAAACTATTTATTTCAAACAAAAATAAATGTAGAATCAAAAAGCGTTTTAAACCAAAAAAACCGAAAATATAAAAAAAAGGAATTGAAAATTCCTGTTAGATCATGTTATCCTAATACATTTTGCTCAATTTTGTGTTTAGAAATCTTACTTTCCGTTCAATTTAGAATAATTAAATTGTTGATCTCCTGATACTTTTCAAATGATCGTAATTTGATCTGGTTTTAATTGCAAATAAGTAATTAACATCAATTTCAAAGGAACAACCTCCTACTATTGTATAGTTTCCTAATAGTTAGAACTATGATGCTTCATAAAATTTCAAAATTAAACATGTATAAATACTAGGATAACATGATACTAAAAAAGTTATCTTGTCAATTTTGAGAAACGTCCCTAAACTAAAAATACACAAAAAGTTTGGTACACAAAAGTACCAAAAAAAAAATGAACAAGTAGCAATGAAAATAGAATTCCTGTTACATTATGTTTGCCTAATACATGAAGTTCAAATTTCCAAAATTATTTGCATATATAAGAATTTGATTAGAATTTAGCATCCCTAAGCTAAAAATATTTTTTCGGAGTATCAGGAGAATATCAAGTAGTAGGAGTAGAATAAAAACTCCTGTTAGATTATGTTTTCCTAATACTTGTTTCTCAAAATCACAAAACTATTTCCAAATTTAAGGATTTGATTCGAATTTTGCGTCCCTAACATAAAAATATTTTGTTGACGTATCAGGAGAACATGAGATCGTAGGAGTAAAAAGAAAACTCTTATTAGATCATGTTCTCCTATTATCCAATACTCAAATTTCTAAAACTATTTCCAAATTTAAACCTGTAATTCGAATTTTGCGTCCCTAACCTAAAAATATTTTGTTGACGTATCAGGAGAACATGAGATTGTAGGAGTAGAAAGAAACCTCTTCTTAGATCATGTATTCCTAATACCTAATACTCAAATTTCTAGAACTATTTCCAAATTTAAGACTGTAATTCGAATTTAGCGTCTCTAACCTAAAAATATTTTTTTGAAGTATCAGGAGAATATGAGATAGTGGGAACAGAAAAATAACTCCTATTAGATTATGTTTCCCTAATACCTGAAGCCCAAATTTCCAAAATTATTTCCATATTTAAGGATTCGGTTAGATAAAAATATTTTTTGAAGTATCGGGAGAACATGAACTAGTAGAAATAAAAATAAAAGTCCTGTTTAATTAGTTTTGCCTAAACTTCTGTTAATTCATGTTGCTCTAATACATTTTGCTCAATTTTGTGTTCAGAAATCCTAATTTCTGTTTAATTTTGAATTTAACTTCTGTGATGCTATGTTTTCCTGATACTTTTAAGTTATTGGGATTTAGATTTTCTAGAAAAAATTTTATCAACGAGGCTATGAATTTTGAAAGAACTCCTTCTATTGTATAGTCTCCTAGTACTGTATTGCGATTAATAAGTAAACAACAATTTAAAAAATGTTAGATTCTTTTTCTTTATTTAATAAACAATTTTTGTACAATTCTTTCATTATAACGTGATTACAACGAAGCTTAGTTGTTATAAACAAAAAAAACATAAAAGTACTTTTAGTGTATGAAACAAAAATGAAAAGAAATCAGAATTGAAAAGCAAACAGAAAAATAGAACGTAAAAAAATAATAAGAAAGACAGAATAGTTCTTCTCTCATAAGTTGTTTAAAAAATTTTTGAGAGATGCAGAATCATTTCTTTTGTTCATTCTGAAGACTTATCCTCTTCGGAATCCCTCCTATTTTGTTATGATTTGAATTAGATTTTGTTTCTGGGTCATTTGCTTGATGATTATAAATCGAGTGGAGCATAAAGGCGACAATTCCAGCAAATTTCTGTGTTACTAGTTTTTGGATCCTTATAATGCTCCAAATCCAGAACTCTCAATCGTTCGCGCCATTTACAGGATTATAGACATCGCAGTTTATCACTTGTCCTTTTATTTTTATCTTAAAACTCGTCCAGAATGATTCTTGCGATTCGTACTAAAAAAAACACAATTAATCAGTAACATACATTTATTTGTAATTTTTATACTGTAGTATTTATCTGTATTTTTTGTATTTGTAATTTTTAATTTGTAAATTGTAATTTTAAAAATTTTAAAGTAATCGAATATTTATTCGACGGGTGGTTAAGTTTCAGTGGTTTCAAAATTTATCAAGACTAATTGTGGGATTTGCAATGTAATATAATTATGGGATTTATCATATTATACATTAATAATAATCTGTAAGATTTAACTTCCTTAAATGTTATAAACAAACTTTGATTGGCGATCAATATTCAGTCTAGTAAATTTATAAGCTAATACTAATACTGAAAAGTTTTGATCTTCTCTATAAAGGTCTATTCAAAGCTCCCAAGAGTTTAGGGAAAGTGACTTCTTTATGGTCACGAAGCATAATTGAAAAATTAATTATTTAATAAAATGCAAAATAAATTATTCAGTGAAATTCAGAAACTTGTTAATTCGTGTGTCTATTTTGTCAGAAAGGTTTGATACTAATTCGAGATAAATTTTAAATAATAAATATAACAAAAGCGTTGCAACTATAAAAAACTGGAATTAAATGAAAAATATATTAAAATGAAATATTTAAAAAACCCAGTTTTGCAATTTACATGGGCGTTGTAAAAGGGTTCTAAAAAATGTAATCAATACTTTAAGACTGTCACATTATACATTGAAGTAACTTTAATGAAAACCTTATTTTTCTTTTTGCTCCTACTTCTTTTCCATTGACTATTTATGAGCGTAATGACTTCAAAAGTTACGCAATTAACTTTTTTTATATTATTTTTGTACGTGACAGTATTATAATTATAATATTTTAGGATATGGAAATAAAAAATAAACAATTTCATGTAGTTCTCGGATAATTATCAAAGCAATTTTAAAATAATTCAGAGCTTTGAAGTAAACCTTCTAATTACTCCATTAAACTTGTACTTTGATATTTAAAACGACTTTTCAGAAATCAGAAGCGTAGATATAACTTTATCCGATTACTTGACATAAAAATCATCCCAAAGAATTATAAAAAGAAAATAAATCAAAGCAAGTATAATTACGAAAAATATTAAATTTCAATACGAATAAATGAAAAAAAAAGTTTTTAAATATTGAGTCACTTTTAATTATTTAATAAGGAATTTAAATTTAAAAAGTATTTTAATAACGTTAACGTTTTTTGAAAACTTGATCGACGAGTAAATTGAGATTGCAATTTAAGAAAAAGCTGAAAGTCTAATTAAGAAATTGTTTTAAGAGCACGTGAGATAAGAAACGAAATGCAATAAAATTGTTGGGTGAAAATAGTTCATCTTTCATCGGTGTAAAAATAATAAAAGAATCGGCAATGTTTGTAGAAGCTGTCACGTATTGCCTGCAGAGAAAAGGGAAAAGTAGCTCAGCTTTAGTTGCACAAATTGTTCTCACCTGCGACCGCTGATAGGTATATAACGATATCGCAGAATGCATTCCGGTTCCAAAACGAATCTTGGTTCTTCCGGAAGCTCGCGTAATGGCAGTGACAGTGAATCGTCGGGGAGTTTTGATTTTCCTGGTTGTCTCGATGATTTGCATGATGGTAGCAGACCCCATTCAAACGTCGAAACTCACCAATAACAATGCCATCAATGACAATGAATCCAACGGAAATGAACTACAATCTCGAAAACACAAATACCATCTTTTACGTAAGTTTTTTCCTAATGATCCCTGAAAACAATGTAGCCAAATTATTCAATAATCTCTACAAATTTCAAAATTAAAAACAAATTAATTTAATTTAACGTGCAAATATCAAGAAGCTTAAAAATTAATTTATACCTTTGATAAATTACGTAGATCCGACGAAAATGGTGGCAAACCTGGTGGCATGTGTCCGAACTGAAAAATGCCTTTCATTAGACAGAGATAGAACTATATCTGTCTCTTTTTGACCAATGGCATCGTTTCAGTTTGGGCACATGCCACCAGGTTTGCCACCATTCTCGTCGGATCTATAATTTAATTTAATTAAATCAGTTGTCAAAATCAGATACATATTTCAAATCTCATCTTTTCTGAAAAATAGAAAAATGTAATACTATTACTATAAATTTAATTTTATTTAATAGAAACATTTAATATACGATCAAGTGAGACTATCTGAATAGGGTGTGAATAAGAAACGAAATAAAAAATTTAATTAAAACTCATCTGAAACGTTTTCAATCCAAGTCAAATGTAGATTAAATTTAAAAGAAGAAAATAATAAAACAGCATTTAAAATATGAGTCCGCAAGTCATTAAATTTATAATTATTTAAGAGTAATTATACTAAAAAAGTCAGACATCTCTTCATTAATAATAAATAACAATTTTTAACTTTGAACAAAATTGTTTCATAAATTCCTGATATTTCAGTTGAAATATCGAGACAAAATTTAAAATTTCGCATTAAAAAGTAATGCTGAAAATTTAATAATTATAAATTATGGTAATAATGTAAATAAAAAATAATGTTAACTTTCGAGCGATGAAATCAAATATAAATTTAAATGACACTTTTGGTGAAAGGTTAATTTATTACAATATGACGCGGTCCAAAGAAGGGGACCTTAGTAGGCAAAAATTCTAGGTTACGTTTGATGACAGTTTTAAGTTGATTAAATCTTTTTTAATTATTTGCAGTCGAAGACAGCTTCTCTTGATAGTAAACGCACAAAATATTTATAGAAAACTAGCTTTGATTGCAAAGAATTAAAAACGAATCTACGGTCAAGTTAAAACTATCTTTATAATAACATAACATAATCAATAACATAAAAACATAACATACATCAACATAACCTAAAATCGTTTACTTCTAAGGTCCCGTTCTTCGGGGTACGACACAAATGTTAACAAGAGAGATATTTTTAAATCTCGAAACCTTGAGCATATAATATTTTAATAAACTGACTTTTGTCCGAAAGTGTCATCTGAATTTATTTAAAATTTATAGTCAAGTTTTTCAAACAAAATGTAATCAAAATTAAATTGAATAGGGAATATTGACAAAATGTTTATTAGGTCTTTTTTTTAAAAAAAAGCGTTCATGACAATATCAAAAATGTATTTACAACTATACGCCTTGATATTAAAAAGGTTAAATTTTGTAAAATCAAAAATTCATTTAGTCAATATTGATGATTGGAAAGGCAGAGTTAATTTTTAAATTACCGTGTATTATTATAAATTATATATTTTGATGTAAATGTATTTGACCTGAGTTTGAAATTAATTCCAAAACTTAATATTAAATATTAATGATATTTATTAATATTTAAAATTCATTATATTTATTAATGTTTAACTCTGAAAATCCATGATGAGTTGCATATCTAAAAGAGTCGAATTAATTTCAGTTGAATTTAATTTAAATTTATGATATAAATGAATTTGCTTTTATAAATTGGCTACATTCGTATAACTGAGAACGAATCAGAAAACTTGAAGTTAACTGTTGACGTTTTTTCAGAAAGGCACTGTGGATTCAGCAGCGCTTATCTTTATCCGCCTTTCCTCTCGCGTAATTACATATTCACTTTTATCGTTACAACTCGACTTACACCAATGTTTTAGCCCAGCGACGAGCTGGAGCTGCTTTACATACATGATTTACATAATTACATTTGCATACCTCCGTTTTCTATATTATACCACTTTACACTCTTGTCCTGCGGGGTGTGAATCCTAAAGCGATTCGAATCCATAGTGATATACTAAGGAAATAATGGACTTCTCCATCCACAGTTTTGGGAGGTCTAAAAGGTTGGATAGTTCTCCTTCTAATAAAATTCAAAATCGTCCTGGTTTCCGTCGCCGTTGCCGCTGTCGTCATCACCACTCTCAAGTTTGCTGAAATCTTCAAGTCCCGGGCACCTTATTCCAGTCCTTATTCCGTCGCTCATGAACCTGTGTACGATTTTGGTATGAGAATATTTCATTTAACTTAATTAATATGTACTCACTAGATCTTTAACTTGATTAGTTCTCAGTAAATCTTTAGCTTAATTTGATTCTCAGCAGATCTAAATAAATTAAAACTGAGTAATCTCAACTAATCAATTTTAATGTAATTTTACTTTGAAATAAATCAATTCACTTATTACTTTGAAACAGTTTCAAAGTTTTATGAAATTAATTAATTTTGGAATTATTAAGTATTAATAATCCTTTCAACGCAGACTCAAAGAAATAAATCGATTTTAAACATCAAAAGAAATTGATTCTCTAAATTTATGAATTTTTGCATTATGAAATGCAATTTCATGGTATATTATTATTTTGCGTCCTCTTCCAGTGCAAATACTTTTAAGAAAAGAATTTTGTTCTCTGTTGTTGACCTTTTTAAAGCTCCCCTTTGCTCTTGAAACTTCAAAGCGAAAACTGAGACTTTAAAAAAAGAAAAACATCTAAAGGCAAAAAGCTCTTAAATTTCTTGATTCTGTTTCAGAAAAATAGTGATTAATTTACAACGTAAAAGTACGTTTATTAGAAATAAAACTTTTATGATCTTGGTACTAACATTTTTATAGCGTCGTTATTTAAAAATTACAGGATCACCTGCTCATTTAGATCATTCGTTGCATGATAGATACGACTGGTCTAAATCGAATTCTTACGCAAAGAGAATTTTCCAAAATACCAACTCTAAACATTCGAAATACAGCGGAGGAAGAAGCACTACTCATCGACGAAGATAAAATTAAACTACTGACTGCTTGTAAATATTTTTTATATTTAAATTATTTAATCTAATCTACAAATAAAAGTATGTAATAAGATAGGCGTTTGTAAATAAGAATATTCTATTTGTAAATGAATAAAAGTAGTAAGAATAAAGGAAAACTATTTTCATCGAAAGCATATTTTTATATTCTCCAATCTGTACATTGTCCAATCTGTAGCCAGACAGTAGAGGAAAAATAATTAAAAATGATATCTGATGACACATTAAACTTAATTTGTTGTTTAAAAAGAATTTCAGACATAAATTAAAGATACAGGTCGAAATCAATACGCGCTGCACTATAAAATTCTCCAGCTTGACCAGTTTTACGAACCCAAGCTCCTTTTTTAAAGTAACCTTCCTTTGCCCATGAAAGCATTTTCTCAGTTTTGTGTGGTCCACTAACTTCTGCATTTTCATTTTGTGACCACTTTAATTCCCAAGTGACACAATCCTCTACCTCTACTTTCGTCGATTCTTTTTCTTCTGTCAAAAATATATATTATTGTATAGAAATTTTACTCTCAAACGCGACAGAATATTTTGTTTCAAATTTCATGGCAATCATTTTGCATTTTTAAACATTTTGTAAAAAGAAACTTTAATATAATAAAAGAAAAAGAAAATCTTTACTTTTTAAAATAATTTATCATCTTTCTTTTGTAAATTTTACCTGCAGGAATGTTTACGTCCAATTTTTCTTTTTCCTTTTCGTCAAAGTCGTCAGCATACATGTCAAGTTCCACTTTTGGTTTCGATTTGGCTGGCTCGATCTTTTTATAAAATAATATAGTTCTCAAAACTGCTTTGATAAAACTTAATTTAGAAGATTATTCGTATAAAAATCACCTTCTGCTTTATTTGCTCATAAGACTCCTCATAAATATCCATATTTCCAGTTCGTGTAAGTAATTCATTAGCGAGTTCGGTTAGTTTGGTGATTAGCGCTGATTTTTCCTCATCCTCTTTAGCCAAAGTTGGATCTTTTTTCCTCTTCCACCTCTCTGCTGTCGTCAGTGGTTTTTTGCCTTTGCCTGAGTTTGAAGGTTTTATTTTTTATAAACTTATTTATTAACAAGCTTAAATTTCTATAAATACCTATTTTGATCTCATGAATTTATATTTCTATCATGTATGCTTTTAAATTAAAAACTATAACAAAGGTGTAAAAATTCCATTTACCTAGTCTACATAGCGCTTTTTTAACGGTCTCTCCTGGTTGAAGAAATTCCAAGATTTGTTTGTACAACGGAATGGGATCGAATGATTTATCAGGATCTTCATCACTGTCACTATCTGCGATTCCTTTTTCTTTTTCACTTTTGTGATGTTTTGCGAGTTCAGGATTTACCTTTTTTAAAAGTTAACTTTATGATTATGATTCATATTCGTAATTCATTGATTTGTATTTTATTATTCTCTTTTATAGACTTTTATTGCTTACCTTGACCCAATCAATATTATCCAACCAATTGTCTCGTATTTGTTTTTCTTTTTTTAAAAGATAATGACCTTCTTTGTCGAAGTAACCTTCCTCGAGTTCCTCGGTCATATTAAAAGCAGTAAATCCAACGTTAGCTTCTGGAGCAGGACCTTCTTCGGGGCCTAAAAATAAAAATGAAAGTTTTGTAAATATTTAAGATTAATTCTATAAACCTTCGCTTGTAAATTGGATTAAATTTTGTGTGCTTTCAATAATTTATCAAAGCAAAAAAAAATTAAAAGTAATCATTGGCAGTCTAAAATATCGGATTGCAACCGGACACAGAAGTAGAATACTTTTCCAAGATCGTAAAAAATTTCAAAACAAATCGCAAGACAAATTTAAAAAAAACGTACGATTTTTGTCAATTAACATGTAAAGGATGAAGTAGTGTAAAAGACGTTTAATTGGAATTATATTTTTTCTACTCTAATTGTAAAAATATAAGTAGAAATACCTTCAATATCATCTTCGTGCATAACATTGTATGCCTCCTCCTCAACTTCATCATCGTCTTCGTCTGAATCTAAGGAATTTTTAAATGACACTCCTGGAACTTCTAGACAAGGATCTACGTCAGAAGTCTCTTCAAATTTGCGTTTCGGCATTTTAATATGTTACTTGACCACTAATTGATAGAATAAACACGTTTTCGAATAAAATAATCCCAAGTGTCTTTACTCCAAAATGTCAAGTTTTCTGAAATTCAATAAAAAATTATATTATTAAAAAAGTGGAGATTGACAGTATTTTTTAAGACTTGCTTAATAATATTTATCATTTTTCGATAGAAATTTCTTTTCTACTACAAAATTAAATTAATTTTAAGCAGAATAAATACAATTTTCATGCGCAATTATAGGTTATGTTCAACCACTTGCTTTTGACATTTGACATAATACAAACATATTTTATTTCCATTGTAATAAATATTTTATGTTATGGACACAAATTTAACATACTTGCTTTTATTTTATGAAGTGCGCATTAAAATTTTCTTTATAATCCAGAAAAAAGGATTCACTATATAATTATTAACCTTCAACTTGTGTATGTACATAAACACTAGACGTAAGAGAACGTAAAGAATTTAGAAGTTTGCATCTTTGTCAACTGTCGGTAAGTGGGATTTCAAATGGTAAGTTTCGTTTATCTAAAACGTTAAGTTATTTTAATTTTTATTTTCAAGATAGATATCACTTGCAGCGTGTTTGTGATGTGTACCAAGTAATGTACACAAAAAGATTTACTTTTTGTGTATTTTTAAATAGAAAAAACAATAAATAAAAACTTATGTGCATGCGCCTAATGGTATGCAACTATGGTCTTTTTTAGCTGCTCTGTTGATCGGGTTGCATAATTAGCTGTGTAATTTATTGTTTTTATTAATCATCATCATCATCATTATTATTATTATGATTATTATTATGATTATTATTATTATTACTGTTATTATTATTACTGTTATTATTATTATTATTATTATTATTATTATTATTGTTATTATTATTATTATTATTATTATTATTATTATTATTATTATTATTGTTTATTATTTATTATCATTACTTTACATATTTATTTTTTCGTTTAGCTATAATCAAAAGAAATAATTTTGACAGAAACTAAAGTTTATTTAAAATGTGCAAAAATGTTGAAGTTTTGCAAACTAAATTTGATTTTTGAGATTTTATATGTAATTTTCTAGAATTATAATACATACTAAACTTGAGAAAATAAATTGTAGGGGACATTTGTTACGATAATATCTTGTTTTCAGCGATAACGAGAACTTTTTCCAATTTATTCGTTTCTTTTAAAGTTTCAAGTTTAAAACTGTGCTTCTTATCATTTAATAAACTTTTGCGATAAAAAAAAAGTTATTAAATGAAAAGACATAAAATTCAGCAGTTATGCTTTGTTATTCTTGTTTCAAATTTTAATAAAAAGGCTAAAAGATTGCAAATATAAAGTCTGTAAAATTGGAAAATAGCGCTCCTTTAGCACCTATCGAAAGAGTCTATAAAATTGACACTAGGTGAGATAGGATAAAATTGTGAAAGAAAGAGCGACACGTTAACGAACCATACGGTAAATTTCGAATTGTTCCTCTCGTTAATTTACATAAGCTTTGAGTTGACGTTCAATTTTATTTGATCTCGACACTAATTGATGCATGTGTTCCTCTCGGAGAAGGAAATTTAACAATTATATTATTTTCCCCAGTGTTTGTTTCTCTGCAATTGGAACTTGATTAAATTATTCACTAAAACTAATTTTAATTGTTTTGCTACATTTCTAATTAGACACTTATCCATTTTTGCTTTCACATATATTTTGTTGTTGTCATTTCTCAATTGTTAGACTTAATTCTTACACTATTGTTATAGACTCAATTATTACAATATTGTTAGACTCAATTGTTATACGCAATTTACACATATGTGACGCCCCACGAAAAAAGGAACCTTACGCGTTTTTCAATAAGGTCGTTTTTGCATCAATATAACATAGTAATAGTGACCTTATGCAAAAGCGCGAAAGGTCCCTTTTCTCGTGGAGTTTCACATATACAAATACATACATAAATTTGTAAAGATTAAAATAATAAAATAATAATAAAATAAGATTTTTAGCTGGTTATTATGAATTTTAAATTTCTGGAAGATATGCGTTTTAAATAGTAAAACTATTATTTGACGGGAAACAAATGTGCTAGACTGAATACCATTTTACGATAGCCACAGCAATAGATTCAGGAAATTGAAGGATATAGAAACTGGCGAATGATATTATGGTAGATGTAACGATAATACGAATTGTATACCGACGTTATATATCTCGAACCATTAGATGAGTTTCACAAAAGCATCTACAATATTCTCGTATTACATTTTGGCTGGAAAACGTGATAGCTTATGAAACGCGAATATCTTTTAATTCAAGAATTCCGTATATTCAAAGTTATTACATGAAGGCATAATTTTGATTTTCTTGCGCTTTAATTTTCGTCGATTTATTAATAACATTTTTCATACAATTAGAAAAACTGCTAAAAATAATTATAAATTAACTATTGCTAATAATTACGTTTAAGTTCTTTCTTCCACTCTGTCAACACCAGAAGGTAATAGAGTCGTTTTAACTTTCAACTGCTTATCAAATGGTTTTGACATTTCGTTGTTTCCATAAAGTTAAATTATTCTTATAACAGTAAATTACCAAAAAATAATATAATAATGTTAATTATAATATTAATTTAAGAACTTGAAAGACTCATATATGAATGTTAAATTAATTTTTTAATAATTATTTAATCATGTTTGTATCTATAAAATTTCATCAAGCTTTTTGTACATAAAAAAAGGAAAAAAGATTGTTGTATTCTTTTTTTAATAACAGTTTAAATTCTTTTAAGAAGGAATAGTAAAACTTGGGACGTATTATGCCCTAAGATTTTTTCAGACTGATATTCCTAGTTATTGTTACAAGTATGTAATAAAAAGAAATACGCTCAAAGAAATGAATTGGAATCAATTTACCAAAAAAGTACAAATATTGAACCCTTTTGCAATCAATTGTTACCAAAGCTGAAGAAACGGAAAGGATAAATATTTACAAACGTTTTTGGAAATAAAGCAATGATAAAGCAAGTTCTAGAACGGAAGAATAAGCGGAAGACAATAAAAGTTTAAATTCGATTCGGAAGAGAATTAAATTTGCTCTTGCGAGTACTATTTCCGACGAAAGTAAAGCTTAAAGTTCGGCTAGTGTAAGGTTCTAAATTAGAACTCAGAAATCTAGTATAAATTATTAACTATAAATCGTCCCAAAACTCTAGAGATTTCTTGTAATCTGTACTTGGTTGTGATTTTTTTGCTTGAGAAAAGTATCCATTTAAACACTTTTTAATCTTCACTATTTCGTTTCCGGTTGAGGTTTCTTTCCAGTATAATACCAGATTTTTCTGCAGAGAAACTTTCTTTCACTTTTCTACACTTATATCGTTAATTCTGATGTAAGCTCAACTTTTTATCAGCTGTTTATTGAGCAAACAATTTGTCTTACTCAAATACGATACATTTTGTAAATAAACCTCTTTTTAAAACAAGTTTAGGAAGGAAAATAAACGCACGCTGGATCTGAATTAAAAATCTAGTTTCAGGAAAATCCAAATTGAAAATGGTGAATATTTTTGACTTGATTGAAAATGCTTCTCGGCAAAATGCTTTTCAATATTCTAAAGACGAAAGTTGGGGCAAATTGAAAGTTACTAAGAGCAAAAAATTGTGGCTAGAGAAAACAATTGAATTGAAAATAGCTGACTAGAGAAGAATTATATATAATAATCGACAACGATTCCTTCTTTCATTCATTCATTCATTCATTCTGTCCGCACGTGAAGTTGGTCGTTTTAACTTTCAATTGTTTTT
>WNHD01000439.1:0-39672 GCA_011057455.1 Ganaspis sp. Gsp50
TAAAATAATTTTTTAATCATTAAAAGTTTCATCAATAAATTATTCTAAATACAATAATTCAAATAATGTCAACAAAATGTCAGTATCAAGATGCTATTTCAAATCCTAAGTGATGTCATGAGGAGAAATGATTATTTAATAATCGAATAAATAAATAAAAAAAAGATTTATTGGAACTAGGTGTTTTCTAATTGGAACTGAGGCAAGTTCCAATAAAAAAAACGCCTTTTTTTAATTGGAACAAAAGTTCCAATAAAAAAACGCTTTTTTTTAATTGGAACAATAGTTCCAATTAATAGGATGTATTTCTTATTAAAAAGGACAGAAATCATGCTCTAAAGTCCATAAAAGTGTATTATGCAATGCTAATTAATAAAGGCGATTATTATTATATTAATGGAAATAAGATTGTTTGTTGAAAATAAAAGGCAAATAATAAAACTGATTCAAGAAGTTTCTCAGTACATTCGCATGAAAAGAGACGCCATTGAACTTTGACAGCTGACCACTTTATTGAATCACGTAGTTATTTTCTAAGGCGCGCAATTTTAAAAATATTTAATTATCAGCAATGCTATTCTTCGTATTTTTTAAATATTTTTTTCAAAATTTGTTTTTAATTGATTTTAATTCTAAATTTAGAATTAATTGTTTAAACATTTTTCAAAAAATCGGTGTTCATGACTAAATATTTTTAAAATTACGCGCCTTGGAAAATAACTACGTGATTCAATAAAGTGGTCAGTTGTCAAAGTTCAATGGCGTCTCTTACATGAGAGTATACTGTAAAACTTTTTGAATCAGTTTTATTATTTACCTTTTATTTATAACAAACAATCTTATTTCTATTAATACAATAGTAATCGTTTTTAATAATTAGCATTGCATAATACACTTTTATAGACT
The DNA here is from genome assembly GCA_011057455.1 of Ganaspis sp. Gsp50. Taxonomy (NCBI): domain Eukaryota; kingdom Metazoa; phylum Arthropoda; class Insecta; order Hymenoptera; family Figitidae; genus Ganaspis; species Ganaspis sp. Gsp50. The sequence continues at coordinate 907 of WNHD01000439.1, forward strand.
TTGAGCATGATTTCCTTTTTAATAAGAAATACATCCTATTAATTGGAACTTTTGTTCCAATTAAAAAATAAGCGTCTTTTTAATTGGAACTTTCGTTCCATTTAAAAAATAAGCGTTTTTTAATTGGAACTTGCCTCAGTTTCAATTAAAAAACACCTAGTTCTAATAAATTTTTTTTTACTGGGTACAAAATCATAAGTGTGTGTAAGTATGTTAGGGTGTGGAACGAAAGATACAGAATGTACAAATTATGCAATGTCTAACTTGGCTCTATCGATGGCATTTTCTCCTGCACTTTAATTTATTATGAAACATGAGGTAAATAAGCAGAAGGCAGTAAACACACAAAAAATGCGTTCTCCCTTATAGTGAATCGAGGCTGTTGCAAATTATAGGAAAATAATGAAAGCCAGCTTAAAGCAGGGGATGAGAGCTCACCGCTACCGCCCCGAAGTTAGTTGAAGTTTGGCGAAGGGATGTAGCACAGTCAGTAGCCCCCCGCAGCTTCTATCAATGTTGTCCACTCATGTGGAAACTTCGCCTACCGAATCCCCCATGCAGAAGCGGCGGGCATTCGTGCCTCCCGCCTTTCTCACCAAAACGTGGCTACCCCAACCTCCCACACACACATACACACAAAAACACACACATGAACTGAAAACACGCTCATGTACACACGAAAACATTAAAAACACACACATGTACACTCACGAACACAAAAACATGTTAAAAACACACACATGTACACTCACGAACACACAAATAACATATTAAAAACACACACAAACACACAAATCTATTAAAAACACACACATACACACAAAAACACACTTACGTACTAAAGAAACACACATATACCCACACAAATACATGCATGTACTAAAAATACTCACATGCACACAAAAACACACACGGAAAAAAATGTTCTGTGAAAACTGCAACGTCGTTTTGTATGGAACGCACAAATAAGTGTGCTTTGTGATCTACACAAAAGTGGTTTGGGAAGAACACAAACTGGCTTGTGTCAATCCCAAGAAATTCAGCAATGCGCATGCGCCACGCATGCGCAAAGAAATCAGCTGTTAGCGTTCTACATCGTGTTGACATCGTCGCATACACAGAATTGGTTTGTGTATTTCCCAAACTCAGTTGTTTGTGAAGATGAAAAGTCCCATTTTGCAGATGGCGCAAGTAGTTTCAGTGAATTTCACAAACCTTTTTTTACCGTGCACAAATGTACTAAAAATACACACCAAAACACACACATACTCACGAAAACACACACAGAAGTGCACATACACAAAAATAAACATGTGCATACAAATTCTCGCAGAGAAATACACACTCACATGAATACACACATGCACAGTTGTATAGAAAGAGGCTTAGAATCTTCTCTAACCAGCTAGAAAGATTCACATTTACCTAATTGTGTCCCCCATATTTATTTAGTGCAGAACCTATTTAGATTACACGTTCACTACATGCGTAACTGCACATCCCTGCTGCAGTATCTGATCTCGTTCAGTATCCTATTTGTCTCCTTTTGGGGAATAAGAATTACTCTTAGAACATAACCTTATTCATTTTGCTTAATAACTGTTGTAAAATTGTTTTTAGATAATTTTTCAAGTCGTTGAACTCAAATTTTGAAAAATAGAGAAATTTAAAATTTTAAAATTACTGTGAAAAGTATTCGGTATTAATTTGTGACGCGCTACGAAGAAAGGGACCTTAGAAGAAAGAAATTGTAGGTTACGTTAGATTTTAATTAAAGCCTCTTTTTTAATTATTTGCAATTGAAGACATTTTTTTGGTAATATACGCACAAAGTATTTATAAAAGGCTCCTTTTGATTACAAAGAATTAAAAACGAATGTTTAATGAAGTTCAAACTATCATCAAACATAACCTATAATCGCTTGCTTCTAAGGTCCCTTTCTCCGGAGCGCGCCACATTCATTTATAGTAAAGATTTTTTTATATATTTTAAGATTTTATCACGCGGTCATTAATTAATAAAAGGTTTAAAAATGATCGATCACTCCGAGTCAGGATATTTTAAACCTTTTATTAAAGATTTTTTTAGTTTTTAAAAGTTTTTAATTATTTTTAACTTTTTAATAATTAATTTTAATTAATTTTAATTTGTTAATTAATTTTAATTTGTTAATTAATTCTGAATTTTTAACTAATTTTAATTTTGTAAATTAATTTTAATTTGTTAATTAATTTTAATTTGTTACTTAATTTTAATTTGTTAATTAATTTTAATTTGTTTACCTTTGCCAGAACATTTCGAGAATACTTTGACCGATTATAATAAAATTTGGTACGATTATGATACTTTTTAGAATTTAACAAATTGCACTTATTTAGAAATAATTTAAAATTATTTAAATACATATTATTTAAAAAATTTTAAATATTTATTATTTCTAATTATTTAAATATTTATTATTTCTAATTATTTAAATATTTATTACTCTAAATTATTTAAATTTTTATTTTAAATAATTATAAACCAGAAATTGTTTTAAGTGTAAAATGAACAAAATTTTGAGCTTCAAGAATCAAAATCATCAAAATATATAAAAATAATAATAAACCATAAATTATAAAAGTAAGAATAGATTATAAAAATAATAGAAATATTAAAAAATTATTAAATATTATAATTATGAAAATAAAAAATTATAAAATCAATAATAATAACCAATAATAAAAACAATAATAAATTTTTAAGAAACCGAGTGCAATAAGAACCTCTGAGCTCACACGCAACTCTCTTGCGCAGCCAGAAAGCGGCTGAAAGAGTGATTCACGCATAGAGGCAGTTATTGCACGCGGGCCCTCAATTAGTTGTGAACTAATAATACAGTTTCTTACTTTGATGTTTTTAGATTTATTTTAAAGCTTATTTATGCGAGAAATCAAAAGTATTTAAAAGCAGGGATTTAGTTTAATTTAACAAAAATTTTGTTTCTTATTAATTTCGAGGATTCAGAATTTAAAAATTATTATAGTAATTTGCAATAAATTATAATAATACTATAATAATTATAGTAATTATGCAAAATATTGAAAAAATTTAATTTAAAATAAATGTAAGAATTTAATTTAACATTAATGATGGAGTTCAAATTTTACAGAAACAAATATTTTTATTCTTTCATTAATTATTTTTATGCTTCTCAATATTGAGGAGAATGTAATAAACAATAAAATTATATACAGATGTGTTGTTTATATAATAACAATCAATTATATCTTCTTATCTTGAAATTGAAAAGCCTCTGCAAATATAAGTGTTGCTATCTTGTCCACATGCAGGGTGGTTCCTGTCTTAAGACGAACATATTAAAGAATAGAATAGATTTAAAGAATAGAAATAGAATAGAACTAAAGAACAGAAAAAAATGAATCGAAAAGTCCTTTACCACTTTTCAAAATTTTCATCCGTTTCGGAGTTATGAAGATTCGAAGTTGGCCAATGGAGAGGCAGCTAGATATCCATCCCCTCCATAGTGACGACGCGCAGTGGAGCGGTGGGGACGCTGCATCAATGCCGTACCAAGCACTTGATTGGTTAACTTCGAACTCTTGTAACTCCGGAACGGCTCAATATTTTAAAAAGTGGTAAAGGACTTTTCCACTCAATTTTTTTTATTTTATTTAAAGCCTTAATATGCTAGTCTTAAGACGAGTTTAATTTTATACCAATATTAAAGAAATTTTAAATAAAATTTTATTTTATTGTTTAAATTTGTTTTGAAATGTTTATTGTCAATTTTTAATCAAATGAAAACTTAATCTTTAGCGCTTTGTGTACAATGTAAATGTTTTATTTTTAAATGTTTTGCGAACATGCTTCTTAATGCTTTTCTCTTGTAAAATTGCACATATCCGCTTCTTTGGTCCCTTTCTTCTAAAAGCTTCGCATTAATAATTTTATTTTAATAATAAATAAATAAATTTTATAAATAAACAAATGTTATTAATAAAACAATTAATTTTGTTCCTAATAAATAAATAGATTTTATTAATAAATAAATAGATTTTGTTAATAAATAAATACATTTTGTTTCTAATAAATAAATAAATTGTAGTTTGTAAAAAATATACATTGTTTTTAAAAAATAAATAAATTGTTTAAAAAGAACAAATAGTAGTTTTAAAAAATAAATAAATTGTAGTTTTATAAAATGAATGAATTTTAATAATAATTTTCAATAATATTTTTTTTAATTTGATGCACACAAAAGGGGTAAATGAAAAAAATACAATTTGTAAAATGAAATAACATTTATTGAATTGAGACAGTGACACCTAACAGTTGCTCTATTAGCTACTTTACTTACAATCTTAGAGGTAATCACAGCAACAATATTATCTCATTATTCACAACACTTACATACAGATTACTGCCGCAATATAATATATATTAGTCTCATGTTAATAATTCATTTATAATCGTACACGGTATTTTTTTTGCTTTTCTTTATTAATCGCTATTACAGTGCAAGAAATAAGTCGGCGCTCGCTCTCAGCGACGAGGATCTATCTCAGTGCAAAATTGGTCACTCGAGCTTGAAAAAGTGCAAAAAAATGTCTGCATTTTCTTTAATTTAAAGGCAATGCTTTTTTCCTCCCTAATGATGCATAAAGCTGCAGATAATTTAGCGGCATAATGGAGCGTGAAAAATCGTTAAACAGAGGGGGGTTGAAATTTTTGCATTACGTCCAAAGGCGCACAAAATCGAAACGTTACGAAAAAGGAGAGAAAGAAGGGAAGAGAAGAGGGAGAATGAAACAAAGGAAGAAAAGGAGGAAAGAAAAAAAGGAGATGGAAAGAAAAAAAAAGGAGAAGGAAAGAAAAAAAGGAAACAAAGCAGAAAATAAAGGAAGAGAAAAAGGAAAGAACGCAAAAAAGAAAGAAAGGAGAAATAAAGCAAGGAAGAAAGGAGGGAAGAAACGGACAAAAAACAAGAAAGACAGGCAGGAAGAAAGAAGAAAAAGCAAAGGAAAAAGAAAGCAAGGAAGAAAGAAAAATGAAGAAAGAGAAAAAGAGAAAAAACCAAGGAGAAGGAAAGAAAGAAAGAAAGCAAAGAAAAGAAAGCAAAGAAAAGAAAGTAAAGAAAAGAAAGCAAAGAGGAAAGGAATGAAGAAAGAACAAAGGAGAAAGAAAGAAAGGAAGAAACAAACAATCGAAAAAACAAGAAAGAAAAGCAGGAAGAATGAAGAAAGAAAAAAAAGGAAAAAAGGAAGGGAGAAAGAAAAAAAACTAAGGAGAAGGAAACAAAAAAAGAAACATAAAAGGAAGAAAGAAGGCAAAGAAGAAAGAAATAAAGCAGAAAGAAAGCAAAGAAAAAAAGAATGTAGAAAGAAACAAAAGGAGAAAGAAAGCAACAGAGAAAACAAAAGAAAGAAAGAAACATAGGAGGAAGAAGGACAGAAAAGAATGAAGAAACAAAAAACGCAAAAAAGAAAATAATGAAGAAAGAAACAAAAGAAAAAATAGAAAGCAAGAAAACAAAAGAATGAAAGAAACATAGGAAGAAGAAAAAAAGTATTTTAAGAAAAGAATGATCAAAGAAAGGAGAAAGAAAGAAGGCAAAAGAGAGAAGAATGAAGAAAAAAAGGAGATAGAAAGCAAGGAAAAAAGGATAAAGAAAAAATCATCAAGGAAAAGAATGACGAAAAGAACAAAAGGAAAGGAAGGAAAGAATCAAGAAAGAAAGGAATGAAGAAAAGGAACAGAAAAAGAAACAAAGAAGAAAGAGAGCAATAAAGATAAGAAAGAAAGAAAAGAAAGAAAAGAAAGAAGAAAGAGAAAAAGGAGAAAGAGAGCAAGAAAGAAAGAAAAGACGAAAGAGAAATAAGGAGAATGAGAGCAAGAAAGAAAGGAAAGACGAAAGAGAAAAAAGGAGAAAGAGAGCAAAAAGGAAAGAGAAAATAAGAAAGAAAAAAGAAATAATGGAAGCAAAAAAAAAAGAAACAAAGACATAAAGAAAAAAAGAACGGCACTGAAAAAGTAAAATAAAAAAAAAAGAACAAAGAAATCGCAGAAAAGAAAAAAGGAAAAGTGAATAAGAAAATTGTCAATTGCATTTGGAGACGAATGTACGGTAGGATAATTTACGTAATGAATGTCGCACAAAGCCCTTTCTAATTATCGCGGTTAACGAGACGTTAACGCGCCGACTATATGGAAAGGGTTAAATTAAGTACATGTCTTCATCTCGAATTCTCGGTGAGCTGGTACTCAAGAAGCCGAAGGCAAGATGCGACACTCTCAAGATCTTCGCCAAATAGTTTCAACCTGAACTTCTCGCGTTTCCCTTTCACCCACTAAATTATTATCATTCACGTCAGAAATTACAGTCTCAAGTTTTCACTTTAAAAACAAATATTGGCAGAAAAAAAATCCATTTCATTTACAATCTACTTAGCCGGTTATATCATTTTCAACTATACCTCCATTTAATAAAGCGAGAAATTACCATTTTTTTTCATTTTTAGCAAACAAAAATTTGCTATGAATTTTTTTAAATTTTCCATTTTTGCAGATAAGCTTTTTTTAGAAACCAGAAGTACAGAAGATAATTTTTTTTTATTTAATTTGAATAATTTGCATTCTATTTCTTCTGACAAATTTGAAAAGACAATTTTTTTGGAATTTTCTAGTAAATTAAAACGTAAGAAATGGGAGAGTTACGTAAATGTACGGAAATTACGTTGTTGTATGTAAATTATGCAATGAACCTTACGCATTTTGCGTAGATACATTTATGTAATTACCGTAACACAATGTTCGCCAATGTACTTACGCAATTTGCGTAAATAAACTCACGCATACTACGAAAATACACTAATGCAATTTACGCATATGAGCTCTCGTATTTTCCGTAAGTTTACTTACGCAATTAACGTAGATAAATTCACGCATTTTGTGCAAATACACTAACGCAATTTGCGTAAATGAACTTACGTGTTTTACGTAAGTCCACTTACACAATTTACGCATATTAGCTCTCGAATTTTGTGCAAGTATACTTACGCAATTTACGTAGATACATTCACGTATTTTGCGTAAATACACTAAACAATCTCGTAAAATTACGCAACTACTTTCCCAAAACTTTGGACAAGCTGCGCTTCCAAAAAAAAAAAAATAATAAATCGATCGACTTTTCTTAAAGCAAAAATTGTCGTTCTAATTTCCTAACGTCATAAAAATTGTTTTTACTTTAATAAATGCATAATCAACATATTTTTTTCTAATCAAGTATTTCCTGTATTTTTGTAAAAAAACAAAAAAAAGCAAAAATTGAACCCTTTGGCAACAAATTAACATAAAGTTAACAATCAAATTATGCATTTATCAAGCCACAGGCTTCAAGATGGGTATTTAATTTTAAAGGAAAGAATTTATCGAGCTTTCTGCTCCAAAGATAATTAATTATTTATCAAGGAACTCAGAAAAAATCAGAGGACAGGTCGTGGGCTCGTATCCCACCCTGTCCTGTGATTTTTTTCTGAGTTCCTTGATAAATTAATTAATTATCTTTGGAGCAGAAAGCTCGATAAATTCTTTCCTTAAAAATAAAGTTAACAAATTTTAGAAATTCAGTAGAATATAAAATTATTGTCATTTATTAAAAGACACGTAAGCTTGATATATTTTATCAAGCGCTTTTAAAATAATAATGCACTACAAACTAATAATGAAAAATTATTAGTTAAAATTATTAGTTATTAAAATTATTAAATAATTGATTTTTACATTACATTTTTAAAAACGCTTTCTGGACAGTGGGAGAAAATAAAATAAAATCATTAAGTTAAAAAAATAATTTACATTTTTTGTTGATAATTTATAACTTAATTACAGAATTTAAAAAATATACACAACAATACGTTATTTACAATTACTGACGTAATACACTTTTAAGCACCTACGCAATTCACGCAAAACAAATATAAATTTTTTTTTCAACAAAGTAACATAAGTTACACTATTTTCTTCACATTTCGTTAAACAATGCGATTTTTATAATATAATTTTCATTTTTCTAAAAAAATATAATACGTAAAATTTTTTATAATTATAGAAAGCAATCACAATATTACTTTTCACAAAAAAGATTCTTTTACAAGAAACAAAAAAATCGTCAACCAATTTACGTAAATTACTATGGTTTGCGTAAATAGTTATCATTACGTAAAACATGATGTTTAACCTCAGAAACACTCCGTAAGTAAAAGTAAGTACTTTACGTAGAATACATTAAATTAAAAAAAATTAAGTGTTACGTAAATAGCTGTACTATACGTAAGTTACCCTGTGTCACAAAAGTTACTTGCGTAATTCATAGTTCTTTACGAAAGTTACCGTGATTTGCGTAAGTTACCTAGTTTTACGGAAGGTAACATGATTTACGGAAGTTTTGGATCTGTACAGAATTTACCGTGTTTTTCGTGAGTGTTTTGCGTAAGTTACAACACTTACGTAAGTTACAGTACTTTACGTGAAGTTCTGTTTTTTATGTTTATTAATGCTTTTCTAAGCAGCGGCTTTTTACGTATGTTCTTGCGCAATTTACAGTTATTTACGAAATTTACTATGATTTGCACAAGTTAAGGATCTTACCGAAAGTTACCTTGATTTGCGCAAGTTACCATGATTTCCGTAAGTTACCATGATTTCCGTAAGTTACGGATGTTATGTCTATTTACGGAATTTGACTATATTTACGGAAGTTACGAATCAATACGAAAGTTACCATGATTTCCGTAAGTTACGGAAGTTACGTATATTTACGGAAGTTACGAATCAATACGGAAGTTACCATGATTTCCGTAAGTTACGGAAGTTACGTATATTTGCGGAAGTTACGTATATAAAACATGATGACCTACGTAAAATTCGTTAATTTGATTTAAATACACTGCTTGAAATAAGATTCATTACTTTGCGTAAAATATAACGCTTTACGTAGAATACGATGTTTTACGCAAGATACACTACTTTGCATAAAATATACGTGAAACAGCGCAACTTACGTACATTACGTTAAGTTGTACATTATACAACTTTGCGAAAAATACTGTAATTTAAATAAAATGTTTGTTACGTAAAATGTAGCGCTTTGCGTTTTATACGGTGCTGTTGATCCATATGCTCTTTTACACGAATATTGGTGTTTTGCGTGAATTACGATATTTAGCGGGAATTACAGAATTTTTACGATAATTGGAGGACTTTACATTGTTTACGATGTTTTATTGAACAAGTAATAAAAATTGAAGAATTTGAGGTTAAAATGACCATTATGCACTGAGATTTTTTTTCGAAGCTTAAAACGGTGCGCATTGCAACACAACAATATCGGTTTTAATTATTCTATCGGCTGCGACAAAAGGACGAATTTTATAGTCGTCACCTACATTTATTACAGTGACTGCGTACGGTTAATCATTGTATTATGTGATAAAGCTGCTATGATGCATCTGTGTCTGTATAATTGCGTGACATGAAAGTGATTGGATTATGGTTCTTCAATCTATAATATTGCTGAGGGTAACTTTGAAATTGCAGATCTCGGAATCTTCTTAATTAGAGCTTTCGTGATTAGAAACGGCTAACAAAGAAAATAATTGAAACACGTAAAATAAAAATTCATTAAATTAGCAGTTCAGGAAACTTTTGAATAATTTTTTTTGTCGTTTTGAAACTTTTCTTTTCCGGTCTTGTTTGGAAAAAAATTGTTTTTATTCAAAAGCACAGAGGGTCGCGTTCGGCGCTACTGAGTAGCGCCTACCCCCTCCCTTTCTCCAAGGCCGACACTGCTCTTAAGAAGTAAAAATTGAGTATTTCTTTTGTAATTCGACTTTTTTGGAAAATTTTTAATGGAAATATGATGCTCGAGTTATAAGAGTTGCAATGCCAGGGAAGAAAACAAATTTTCTTTTTTCATATCATCATTGTTGAAATAAAACAAATTTATAATAATTTGTGAACTTGATTCCAAGATCTTCTGACGGCTCGATAAGCAAACCTTTTGCTGTGTTTAACTGGAAGCGAAGAAACGATGCGTATAAATGTAGGCTCGGATCGTTTATTCGTGATAATTGATTGGTACCGTTTGCTTCTCAAGTGACTAATTCGTTTGTCATGTAGGAAAACATTGAATACACATTGAAGTATGTATAGAATCTACATAAAAGATAGCCCTATTTTTCCGACTTTTTCAAATACAATTTGATTTTTCTTTTCTGTTATTATTTTATTTTCATTTTTTTGTTTCGCTTTCTTATTTTTAACAATATTGAGAAATATCATATGTGCGGAAAATTGTTGTTATTAACGCATTTTGCGTAAATACTCTTACGGAATTTACGTAAATGAACTTACGCATTTTGTGTAAGCGTACTTACGCAATTTACGCAGATGAACTTAGGCATTTTACGTAAATGTACTTACGCAATTTTCGTAAATGCACTAACACAATATTCGTTAATACACTTACGCAATTTACGTAGATGAACTTACGCAATTTACGTAGATAAACTTACGCAATTTACGTAGATGAACTTAGGCAATAAAATTTTCCAATCGGAAAATAAAAATATTTCCCAGCAATAAAAGGAAAATATTTTCCATCAAGAAAATGAAAATATTTACAAGACGTGACATTTTAAAAAATCGAAAAATAAGGGCTATTGTAATGCAAATGTATGTCCAAATATTAATCGCTTTTTATTTACAATAGCAATATGCTTCTAATTTACACTATCAACTAATAAGAGTAACAAGTACTATTTTACAACTTTTTACACAAAAGACTTGAAAAAGCGTCAACGATTTCGGAAAATTGATTATCCTTTGAAAAAAGGAATTAGAGACGCATCTTTTACTAAATACCTCTTTTGACTTTGATTGCTTGCGCAATAACGACTATTCGTGTTACGTAACGGCAGCATCGGTGGTTTTTTCATTTTTTTAAAAACTTTTTTTTAATCACTGCTTGAAACTATCGTCTTTCTTTACGGACAAGAAAACCATCACGTCAGTCATAGAGTTCAAACAAATTTTTTTTAGGTATTGGTAAATTAAACAATTTTTAAATAAATTAACATTTAACTAAAAAAAAAATAAAATAAATGAAATTAAAAAGAAAAAAAAGAAAAAGAAAAAAAAAGAAAAAAAAAGAAAAATCAAGAACAATAATGAAGATTAACAAAATAAAAAAATAATTAAAATAAATAAATAAAGTAAGTATTAATCAAAATAGATAAATAAAATAAAAATTAATCAAAATAGATAAATAAAATAAAAAATAATGAAAATAGATAAATAAAATAAAAAAATAAAAATAAAGAATAAAATGTTGAGTTAAAAATGAATCTTCAACTAAAAGATTTTTAAAGAAAAAGGAATCGATGAATAAAAAAATTATTGAATAAATAAAATTCTTCAAATACAAATTATGAATCAAAAAATTTTTTTTCGGCATAAATACAATCATTCTGCAATTTGAGCATAAGTCACTTGTGACCAACATGATAGAATTCTCACCATAACCTTAACTTTCGTAAATCCTCGAGAATTTGAATAATTTTAAAATAAAAGATACTACCAAAAGGAAACTCATAAATACATATATGCATAAATGTGTGCTAAAATCCACGAGAAAAAAAGGTTCGATTGGCCGAAAAAAGTTTTGTTGAAAAAAATTTTCGATCTACATTGAATAACTGTAGACAAATTTTCTAGGTTAGATTTTAGAATTCGATTGATCAAACGATATATCGATATATCTCGAGTTCTTATTATTCACGATAAAGTGCGTATCCAGTTAGAAAAGGAAAGTATCAGTTTTATTCTGCGCTCGCTCTTTCTGAAGAAATTTCCATTTTTTGGACTTTCTGCTCTTTTTTATCAAATCATGTATATTGTTTTATTCCATGCCTATGAGAAATTTTAAGATACGAAATGCAAGGAAAGCACACGCAATTTTGTAAATTTCTGCAGTAGAGAGCCCAGAATGAGGTTATGTTTTCAACGTCGACGGCACGCCAAATAGAGCGACGCTGTGTCGATGTTGAAAACCTAACCTCAAAGGACTTTTTCGTCTAATTCTTTCTTCTTCTAATTCATGAATCATTATTTCCATCTTCTTCTAATTCGTGAATCATTGAACTAGCTGCATCTAGTTCAATGATCTTCATTTTTGTTCTTTTCCTTTTCCATGGAGAAAGAAAAAAACAGAAATGAAAAGATCTAAGCGTCGATGTTGAAAACTTAACCTCAAACCACTTATTCTGTACTCTCTTTAACTTTTTGGAAAGCAAATGTTAAGCATAAAATCCAACAAAGTGTCAACAACGAAAAAGTCCTGTAAAACCTAACCTAGAAAAAATGCGCAACAAAACTATTTTCTATCATAACCTGACAGAAAAATTCCTGCCATAACATACAGTTATGGCAGAAAAATTATAATTTCTCTCAGTGTACGTATTATGAAATTGGTACACATAAACTAAAGCTCATCCTGACGATCCAAAAACACGGGGATTGTAAAGCTGACATTGTCTTTAAATGGAGAAAACTGAAGGGGAAATATTTGTGTATATTTGGTTCGCGAGGGAATTACATGGGTCGCCATATCGGAGTAGAAGCGCGATGGCCGACGAGGAGAAAATCACCCTCGGCTGTAGCAGCTATCAAGCCCCTGCTTGAGCAAATGTCCCTCCCCATCCGAAAACGAGGCTCATCCTTCCAAGCTCCCCGAGCAGGAAGCCTCGCGAGAATATTCTTGACGGGAACTTGGATATCTACGAATCACCCTCAATTACCATACCGCTCCTCCAGACTCACCGGGAGGAATCGATCTTTTCTGACTTGTGCTTTTCCTCAATTCATCGACTATATGCATAATGGAAAAGGATGGAACATGCTCGAGTCGCGAGGGTCGCTATTATTCCACAAAAACAGTAATCGTCAATTTCCGAAACAAAAAATTCTATTCACCAGTAATCCATAAAGTTGGTTTTAAAATTTTGCTGATAGGCACTATTTTCGTGAAATGGATCTTTTTTAAGCAATCAGAAGCTTTTGTAGTGTTTCCAGGCATGAAAAGAACGCGGTGTTTACTGTGAGACGCCATTTTGTTTTTGTTGCGATACGCCATTTTGTTTTTACTGCGATACGCCATTTTGTGTTTACTGTGAGACGCCATTTTGTGTTTACTACGATAAGCCATTTTGTGTTTACATCTCCTGTTTACCTACTCTTGTTCATTTTTCTATCTCCGTCTTTCTTCATCTTATGACTAAAGACAGAGAAAGAGCATCAAAATGGAGGGAAGATGTAGGTAAATACTTCACGAGCATAGTTCCGAACCGTAAACTATATTTAAATCGTCCATTATATTTCTATAAGGGAAAGGTGACAAATGAAGATGGATAAATCAGATATGGACAAATGCCCAAAGTGGAATTTTAAACGCTTTGATTATACGAATAACAGAGCAGTGCACTGTGACAATTTTTCGGACATGGGACGGCGCCCGTCATGTCCAAAGGTGTCGTAAATTGACCATCGCGTACTGCTCTCTACTATTCGCATAATCATTGCAGTGGACTGTGACAATTTTTCGGACACGGGACAACGCCCGTCATGTCCAAAGGTGTCGTAAATTGACCATCGCGTACTGCTCTCTACTACTCGCATAATGATTGTAGTGGACCGTGACAATTTTTCGGACACGGGACAGCGCCCGTCATGTCCAAAGGTGTCGTAAATTTACCGTCGCGTACTGCTTTCTACACTATTCGCATAATCATAGCCTCTCAAATTTCGTTTGGCTCAATAGACTTTTTGTTACTCCACTAATCAAGAAAGAAAGAAAGAAAAAGACTTTTTGTTATTCCACTAATCAAGAAAAAAAGAACACTTTTTGTTATTCTATCTTTCTCCAGCTCGTTGAATGACGCATTCATTAGAAAAAGTCAGAAATAATGAGAAGTCTATTTCAGCACTCTGTCCATCTAGGACTTTTTTTCTCCCGTTTATGGTAATTGTCCAATGAGATAGAAGAGGACAAAAATATTCCGTCTTCTTCTATCTCATTGGAAGAAAGTAAATTGGATTAATATTATTTTTTCTCGTGTTATCACTTTTGGGGCGCGGTCACAACTTTGCAGTCAATGGTTACCATGGCAACGAGCGAGACATCTCTCTCGTTCAATGAGATGTTTTGAAAAATTCAATCGAAAAATGTTTTTGGATCGTCAAGGTAAAAATTACACTGCAAATTAAAATAGACTTACATAACTGCATTGCACTTTTTTGTACATCTCAGAATCGTCTTATATTTCAAAGGGTGCTGTCACGTTTTCAGTTTTGAACGCAAGAGTGGCAGGCCACATAACCTAAAAGAACAAGAAAAAGATATCGCGAGCTTGCAAAACTTGTTCTTGGTATGGCGACAATGCAATCAAAGCTGACATTTGCCAGCAGTGTATAAAAATGTTTAGTCAAGAATTACCCTGCTTGATCCGGGTTGTCGTCTACGAGGTCTCTACGTTTGTTTTGGTCTTTTATGAATTTAGTATCACAATTGGGAACTCGCTGCCAGTTCCTGAAATTAATGACATTTTCCAAGGAATGTCAGAGAGTATTTTTGCATTTGCTGACTCACTAGAATAATAGATTTCAAGAAACTGTCTTGAGGCAGTTATTTCTTAATCCGGAAGACGCTAAAAACGCTTTTACTTGCGGGTGGGTATTTTTATTTGGGGACATTTCCTCTGTCCGGGAATGCCTGGAGCACTGATGTGTCGCCGGTGGCAAAGGGAAGGCTTGTGACGGTCTTTTCGTTGGCTGATTCACTCACTGGTGTCGGAATTGTGGACCGGCGTTGTCGCAGGGGTGTTGCTGGTCTGGTGCTGAGCTACTTGTGTCGGAATCCCGAGAGACGCGAGGAGCGGTCGGGAGACAGCTGATGGTGCCGGAGGTGGCGGTGGCGGGCTCTCCTGGCCAACGAGCAAACTCGCCGGCGGGAACCCGAAGAGCTGGGATCACTGAAGCCTCGGCCAATAATTACCCGTGAGGTCTGGAGTCTGAGAGGGAATCTGCACCGGCACTGAGACACCTGCCGATATCACACCTGTAACACAAAATTCAATATTTCATCTTTACATTTTTATTTCGTTTCGTTTTAATTTTACTTCTTTACAGTGATTGACTTCTTTTATCGTGATTTACATTTCTTTTTTTCTCTTTCACATCTTTTGTTTTGTGATGCATACTTATCTGAGACAGGTAAGTGTACACGTTACCTACTCAAACTATTTCATTTCAAAAAGTGTTTTGCAATCAATTCCAAAGAATAAAAACGAGAGCAAAAGTGTAGACAGGAATTGGAATAAGGATGGGATAAAAAACAGTTTTTTAGGTTATAAAATCGACTTCTTTGGACAGCAATGTTTTAATCAACTTTTTTTTTGTGAGTTTCAAATCTGATTATTTACTTTTTATCGGACGAGATAACCTAACAAATTTACGGAACATTTTTTGAGAGTTTAATTGTAGTTTATTTTATTTTTCCAAAAAGTATGATTTCCAAGATTACGGATGGTGACGTCAAATGTGTCGTGAAGCGACGGTCACTTTTCTTTAATAGTGTTCACCTTCTGGCTGTTAATAATAACCTCAGGCCAAAACAAAAAAGGTATTTATAGTAAAATCTAAATTTCATGGGTAAGTATTCATGGGTATAAGAGTAATTGTAAATGTAACAGAATAATTTTTGAAAATGGATTTGTTTTGAAACTTTTCATACAAAGTTTCGACTGGAAGTTGTAAAAAGCACAATAATTGATGAAACGGCACACTGTTACTTGCTTGTTCATAGTTCAAACATTTAATTGAAGAATAATGTAAAGAAATTCACTATAAAAGCATTGTGGTATGTAATCTAACCTTAAAGATTATTATGTTCAGTGAATTCAGAATTTTAAAAAAATTCACTATAAAAGCATTGTGGTATGTAATATAACCTTAAAAATTATTATGTTCAGTGAATTCAGAATTTTGAAAAAATGCACTATTAAAGCATTGTAGTATGTAATCTAACCTTAAAAATGTTAGGTTCAGTGATCTATTACTGTTTTACACTATTTTTTGTATTGTTCTAAAGATATTAATTCAATCACCCGAACAGCACAAGATGTTCCAGTAATATTATCAACATTACGGTAATATTCCCAATATTACGGTAACATTCCCAACATTGCTGCGGCATTTGTAATATCGACCCAAGGTTGGCAATATTGCTGGAATATCTGGTGCTGTTCGGGCATTTCAATTATTAAAAAGTTTCATTAAATTTGGAAAATGTTCATTGCATTGAAAATTTCAAAGCTATGAATATTCATAACAATATTTTTGACTAAAAGAAAGTCTTCCCTGTTTCATTTCAATAACATAATAAAATATAAAACTAATGTTTGACGTTCAAGATAAATCGAACGACAGTAAAACTCGAATAAAAGTAAAAATCGAATTTTTTAGCATGACATGAGCAAATTTTCAACGGTTCTTTACCTTCCCCCTCTCTTGCTCTTTATATAGATATTCTTGATAGAAAAAAAAAATTAACCAAAGACCACCGCTTCCCCTTGCATGCTTGCATAATGACCCATTATGTTAAAATAAGGGTTTTTTTATCACTTCGTAAACGGAGCCCTAAAAGTTGTTTGAGGTTATGTCTTTGAACCTTTTGTAACAAATATCACATTGAATGCTATATTCATGGCTATATTACAGTTTTAATATTTTACATTTTTAATAGTAGTTTTTTATATGTTAAAAATCAGTTTCAGGTTTAGCTTTTAGTTCACCAAAACCTGAAAAATCTTGAATAAAGAACAAGTTTACTGAAAAATATGTGAAAAGGAAAAAGAAAAAAAGTCGCTTAAATCTCGCTAGGTGGGATTTTGTTGAATCTCGACTGGCGTGAACAACTGAGTGAAAGTTACGTTGCAAGTACAATACCTCACGTAAAGCGATTATGATGGATAATGCGACACGTTGGTCGACGTTCACCTAAGAAGGAAATCGTTTCTGTACGTGTGTTATAGCATGGTGATAACTTGTGCAGAAAGATATAACACCAACATGGAAAATGCGAGTGTTGGTAGATAGTAGAGGTTGTGTATGCCCCCTATTTCCTCCCCTTTGGGTTCGCACGTTATTGAGCGCTCGCCCAGCCGAGGCGAGACCCAACCCATCCACATCCTCCGTTCACCCCGGCATAGTATCAAGAGAGATAGGATGAGAAAGATGGGACGGTTGCCCTCTCTGGCATTGGAGGGAGATCAGGACTGTATGCAGAGGGAGAGAGGCATTGGTGGTTCAACCCCCTTGGATTAACAGGGTCACTCCCTTATACCGGATTATGGTCCAAAGTTTTTTTTTCCATTCTTTAACAGCCCAGATCAACCCAATCGGGACCCCAAGAAAGGGGTCGCTGGAATACATTAATCTAAGCCCTAAACCATGGGAAGCACGTTTTTGCAAATTTTTCTCGTATTGTGCAGGATAGACAAGGTGCAGAAAATTGACGAAGGGAAAATGGAGGAGAAGCGGAAAATTGACGGAGACGAAGAGAAGTTGCGGAAAAATTGACGGAGACGAAGAGAAGGAGCGGAAATTGACGGAGACGTGGAGAAGAAGCAGACAATTGATGGAGACGAAAAGAAGGAAAATAAGACAAAGCAGCAAAAAATGATGGCGAAGAAGAGAAGAAGCAGAAATTTGATGGAGACGAAGAAAAGGATGTTTTTAAAGGTATTTCAAATTTGGCCTTACCAAAGATTTCATATTTAAATTTACTTTTAATTTTTAATTTTTATTTTAGATATTATTATTTATTATTTATTATTATTTATTATTTTATTATTATTTTTTAGATTATTAGTTTATTGATGAAGCAAAAGTATGTTAAATGTGATGCCGGACTGTTAAGGTCTTCACGAAATTGTTAATTTAGATTCTTAGTTTACTATTATATAAAAGCAAAAGTATATTAAATGTGATGCCGGACTATTAAGGTTTTGACGAAATGGTTGATTTGGATAATTAGTTTATTATTAAAATAAAAGTATGTTAAATGTGATGCCGGACTATTAAGGTTTTCACGAACGCGATAAATTTTAGATTATTAATAAAATAAAAAGTATGTTAAATGTGATGCCGGACTATTAAGGTTTTCACGAAAAAACTAATTTTAGATTTTCAGTTTGTCAATAAAACAAAAATATGTTAAATGTGATGCCGGACTATTAAGGTTTTCACGAACGGACGAATTTTAGATTATTAATAAAATAAAAAGTATGTTAAATGTGATGCCGGACTATTAAGGTTTTCACGAATGGACGAATTTTAGATTCTTAATAAAATAAAAAGTATGTTAAATGTGATGCTGGACTATTAAGGTTTTCAATAAATGGTTATTTTAGATTATTAATAAAACAAAAGTCACACTAATATTTCCATTCCGTATAGATCTTTTGAGACCCATCTTTTAAAATTTTATCTTTTGAAATCCATCTTTTGAGATCCAACTGTTAAAATTTTCTTTTTAAAATTCATTTTTTAAGATCCAGTTTTGGTTAACCATCTTTTGAAATCCGTCCTTTGAGATCCATAATTCCGGGACGGTTAAAGCTCACCCGAGTGCAGGAATCTACTTACAGCCCTGATGAAACGGAGGAGGATGGGTGAGTGAGGGACAGTGCCAGAAGAGGGAGATGCTGAAAAGAGGGTGCGAGAATCGAGAAAATGGAAAATTCAGCGGACTCGGTGGAATGGAGAAAACCACCGAACATTCAACCCTGCCTCTCAACTTTCGTTGCGATCCGTCGTTCTTCGATTCAGCCCACGGCGCCATGCGAGATTTGTTTTCAAATCCTTTTACAATTCAACCCCCGTCTATATCCGGTGTGTCTCTCGCGTAGCCGTTTCCTATGTAGATTGCGTGAGAACTCGCTCATAGATAATCTGCCTTGATTCCTTTTTCACTCACGCATCTTCCAAAACTTTTAACAATTAAATTTACACCGTTCTTCAATTTCTGCAGTCGTCGCTTTTTGTCTATTTGCATATTATTTTTAATCCAATTGACTAGTTTTCATTTCTTTGTAAGGATATGGTTAGGGAATCGGCAAGATTCATTTTAGCTCAAATCTTTTCGATGTTTATGATGAAGGAAAAATGGAATTTCAAAGAATCAAGTACAACACATTTGTCCTGCAATCATTTAATCAGAATCGGCGTCTTTACACTTTTTGTTCTCTGCAAGTGGTTCATTTCTCTTTAATCTTTACTCCCCTGTATATGCATTCGTGAATACTGATTCAGAGAGGAAATGAAGTTTCGTTGAGCCCCAACAGGCTGTGTCGAGTTGGGAAAACACGTTGATTCCAACACATACACCGTTCCATAAATACGTACAGTGTGTTTTGTTGAGCTTCTGTTCCGCAGGAACAAACTTTTCAACAACCCAATTCTAATTTGACTTTACGCTCTCTCTTTTTTTTTAGCTTCAGAGTGCAATTCTTTTTCTCTTTTCATCATTCAGCATCTCGCTTTCTCTCTGTTCAGCCAGTAAGTTTATAATGACCCACCTGTTTTCATCCGGAGCTGTGTATGATATGTAAACGAAGCGCTCTTTCTATGAGCTGCACAACCACTCGTATTACATTGCAATCATGCATATCCGCATAATCGTTGCATTCAAAATACAAGCATCAACAATTTAATCTAATTACCTTTCTGTGTCTATTTATTTTTGTCAGCTTATTCCTTCATCATTTTTTCCCGTATTTGAAAATTAGTTTGGCTTATCAAATATCAAATATCAAATATTGCTACTGCTTTCTGTCAATTGAGGCGAGATTGGTTTTTAAAAAATACGGTGGGTCTAATTTTAAAATTTGACAAAATTAAAATTTTTAGAAGAACAAATGTTATCTGATGTTTTTTACATATGTGATATTACAAAAATTAATCTCATTAATATAATTCTTCCATACTCAGCTATGAAAATTAACACAAATCCCCCTTTGTATATTCAGTATTAAACCCTGAAACACCTAAGATTTAACTTTTATTGTAACACAAATTCAGTTCCTACTTTCTGTAACCTAAGATATTATTTTTATTATCAGTAACCTTATTACTTACTTTTCACTTATTACTTACTTTTTTCATTAATTACTTTTCACTTTAAATCTACCTCCTCATTTTAGATATTCATATATTTTAGATTCTTTTATAAATAAGAAAATATTTTAAATGTAATGCCGGACTATTAAGGTTTTCACAAAATGGTTATTTTTGGCATTTATAAAACTATGCTGAGACGCTGACGCATGATATATTTAAAATTTTATTTAAAGATTTTTTAAACACGCTTAACCAAAGATTTGTTTTTCATTATAATTAATGTAAGATATTCATTGTATTTTAATTTACATTTTTATTTTAGGTATTCATATATTTTAGATTTTTGATAAAGAAATAAAAATATATTAAATGTGATGCCGGACTATTAAGGTTTTCACAGAAAGGTTATTTTAAGATGGTAAAAAGTAATTCTTTTTCTAAATCTGAATAATCGGGACTTTATTCCTCACGGTTTCTATAAACTTTTTATTTCTACCAAATTTTAAAAAATTATCTTTAATTTTAAGAACATTTAAAGTATTTTAAAGTGTCTTTGAAAGTTTTGAAGTACTTTTGAAGAATTAGAAAATATAATTTTTTGAAATTTTATACTTTATTTAATACTTAAAGTAATATCATTTTTAAATGCTGTAAAATATTTTGATGTCCTTTAAAGTATTTTACAGTAACTGTAATTCCATTAAAAAATTTTGAAGTATTTTCAAGATGTTTTCAAATTCCTACAAAATACTTTAAAGCATATTGGGAAGTATTTTAAAATATTTTAAAGTAATTTTAAGTATTTTGAACTATTTTAAAATAAAGGAAAGCATATTGAAATATACTCAAGTAATATAAATTATTCTGAAATATTTTGAAATTTTTTGTAAATATTTTTAAATATTTTAAAGTATTTTGAAGTAGTCTACAATATTTGAAATTAGTATTTAGTATTTTCAAGCATTTTGAAATATTTTTATGCAATTTTAATTATTTTTAAGTATACTTAAGTATTTTGAAGTAATTTTAAGTATATTTAAAGAAAATTTAAGTACCTTTAAATATTTTGGAGTTTCTAGAAGGATTTAAAATATTCTGAAGTATTGAGAATGTATTTGAAAATATTTTGAAGTAATGGGAAACATTTTAAAATATTCATAATAAATTTCAGTTTCTGATGAGGACGGCCGTGTCGTCGAAACGTTAATAAGTGTTTTAAATTATTTATTTATTACCTTCTGGATTTGACACGGCAAGATTGATAATTTGTTTTATTGCTATTGATTGTTGCCGAGTGATAGATCATCAAATATTATTTTAAAATATTCTCAAGTAATTTCAAATTATTTCAAATTATTTTGAAATACTTTGAAAATTTTTGTAAATATTTTTAAATATTTTAAAGTATTTTGAAGTATTCTACAATATTTTAAATTAGTATTTAGTATTATCAAGCATTTTGAAATATTTTTATGCATTTTTAAGTATTTTTAAGCATCCTTAAATATTTTGAAGTAATTTTAAGTATATTTAAAAAAATTTTAAGTATACTTTTAAATATTTTGCAGTATTTGGAAGTATTTTAAAATATTCTAAAGTATTGGGAAGTATTTGGAAATATTTTGAAGTAGTGGGAAGCATTTTGAAATATACTCAAGTAATTTAAATTATTCTGAAATGTTTTGAAAATTTTTGTGAGTATTTTTAAATATTTTAAAGTATTTTGATATGGTCTACAATATTTTAAATTGGTATTTAGTATTTTCAAGCATTTTGAAATATTTTTATATATTTTTAAGTACTCTTATATATTTTGAAGTAATTTTAAGTATAATTAAAAAAATTGTAAGTATACTTTTAAATATTTTGTAGTATTTGGAAGTATTTTAAAATATTCTAAAGTATTGGGAAGTATTTGGAAATATTTTGAAGTAGTGGGAAGCATTTTAAAATATTCTCAAGTAATTTAAATTATTTTGAAATACTTTTAAACTTTTTGGAAATTTTTAAAAATATTTTAAAGTATTTTGAAGTAGTCCACAATATTTTAAATTAGTATTTTCAAGCATTTTGAAATATTTTTATGCATTTTTAAGTATTTTTAAGTATTCTTAAATATTTTGAAGTAATTTTAAGTATATTTAAAAAAATCTTAAGTATACTTTTAATTATTTTGCAGTATTTGGAAGTATTTTAAAATATTCTAAAGTATTGGGATGTATTTGGAAATATTCTGAAGTATTGGGAATTATTTGGAAATATTTTGAAGTAACTTTAAGTATATTTAAATGTTTTGAAGAATTTTTAAATATTTTGAAGTATTTTGAAGTCTTAAGTGTTATAATATTTCTGAAAGATTTCTTAAAAAATAAAATTTTAAAATCCGTTTATATTTTATTTTATTTTAGAAATACATGAACATATTTTATTCAACATTTAAAATAGTAATGCTTTCAAATATGATGAAACATTTTTAAGTCTTCCAAAATATTGTTAAGTGTTTTCTGTTAAATATTCTAAATTATTTTCAAAGCAGTGGAAGTATTTGGAAATATTTTCAAATAATTTTAAGTATTTGTAAACATTTTTAAGTAATTTTAAATGTTTGTAAATGTCTTTTCAGGTTTTCAAAACATTGTTCAACTGTCACAAATTATCACAGTAAATATTGCATCTTACACACTATCAAATTCAAGTCATTGATTAATCTGGTCAAGGACAGGGTTTCGAGGATTGAAATTAGTCACGGTTCGGATACTTGTAGGCAAAAAAGGGTAAGGGTTAGTTTATTAAAAGGATAGTTTAGGGCTGGGGTGCGTGTTTGGTGATGCCCAATTAAAAATGAATTCTGGGGATGAGGGGTTGGATTAGAAGGCCAGGAGGGTGTCGAACAAAGACAGATGCCAGAAATAACTGTGTGTGGGGACTCACCAGTTGCGGTTGAGGTGGTGGGTTGATAGGGTGCTCCGCCTGGTCCTGCCGGCTGACCCCCTGGCGTGGTGGGGGTTCCACCATGGGAGGTTGGTATGCCACGATGAGTTTGCGAATGCGCAGCAGTACTGTGAGCATGCGAGTAAGATTGCGTAAGGGAATGTAGAGGCTCGTGAAAAACGTATGCAGGATACCCTTCGGCCCTTTGTTGAAGGCAGCTACCACCCATCGACCCGCCCAAACTGCTCGACATCGAACTGAAACAATCAATCGAGAATCCTCTCTTCAGAAGGCATTAATTAATACAGAAGCCCTTCAACACCAATGTCTCGAATCTTTTAAAATCAATCTTGGCAAGTATCTACAATTTTTTGGATATTCTTTAAATCAAGTTTTGGATTTATTTTGAATCAAATTTTGGGTTACTTTAAATCAAATTTTGGGTTACTTTAAATCAAAGGGATCCAAATCAAATTTTGGGTTACTTTAAATCAAGTTTTGAGTTTATCTTAAATATTTTTGGGTTTATTTTAAATCAAGTTCCTGGGGTCGGTTACAGACTATAAAGATATTAGAGTGTTTGTCTTCTGAGAGTGTTACCTGTAAGAGTCGGGCAGGGTTGCAATCGGCTGTGGAATGGAGGAGTACCTAACGAAACCAAATCGAAATCCAGATCAAAACTTTACCAATTGATGAGGAAGAAAAGACCACCAAGTCTTTTTAGCTTTTTTGGTAGGTTGTTAGATTGTTTAGAAGTTACCTGTAAGTGTCGGGCATGGTGGCAATGGGCTGCGGAATGGAGGAGTACATGGCATTGAATCCTGCGTTGAGGGGCAACCTGGGAGTCGAGGGTGTCGCTGCAGGAGGCGCTGAACCCGTACTACCACCGCCGCTTCCACCTCCGACCACCTGATCCACTGCTGCTCTTCTTTGATTGCGTAATTTCTCCTCTCGTCGCCACTTCGCCCTTCGGTTGCTAAACCACACCTGTTAACAGAAAGGTATAGATATTGTCATTATGTTAATTATTTTTTGTTATCAACTCAGTCATACGAACGCTTTCATTCTAGGAGTCTTTATAATAATAAGGATGGTGCGGAAGATGTGGGTGGTGATATTGGTAACAAAGATCAGGATGTAGATGTATAGATGGTAGGCCACTTACATTGAAGGAGAAGAAGATGATATTGATGATGCAATTGCTACTGTACGAAGAAGGTTATAGATGATTTGAATTAGCCACTCTAAGGCCGGACAATATGGAAAGAAGAAGGTTATAGATGATTTGAATTGGGCACACCAAGGACAGACAATATGGAAAGAAGAAGGTTATAGATGATTTGAATTGGCCACACCAAGGACAGACAATAAAGAATATAGATGATGGCATTGATGGAAGGATTTGTATTGACACATAAGTATACATAAATATAGTTTTTTTAAATAATTAAAAGTGTATTAATTGTGATGCTGGACTATTACGGTTTTCACAAAATTGTTATTTAAAGTTTTTTACAAAACCAGCTAAGGACATGCGTATTTTTATAAGTGTCTTTTAGGATTTAAAACACGCGCTCAACCTAAGACTCGTTTCTAATTATTAGTAACTTTTATTCATTTCAATTTCAATTAACATTTTTATTCTGGATATTTGAATATTTTTGACTTTTTTTTTATCAATAGGACAAAAGTATATTAAATGTGATGCCGGACTATTATAAGGTTTTCACGAAATGGTTATTTTAGATTTTTAGTTTGTTGATAAAACAAAAGTATGTTGAGTGTGATGCCGGAATGTTGAAGTTATCACAAATTGTTATTTCAATCTTTTATAAAACCAAAAATTTATATTTTTTATTTTTTTTATTTTAGATGTTCAAATACTTTAGATTTCTATTTTATTAACAAGAGAAAAATAGTTTTGTGTAGAATTTAAATTACTCAAGCCCTTTATTTGAAATTTTAAAAACATTTTAAGAATTTTAGAGTGTTCTTGAATATTTTGAAGTATTCTTAAAGATTTTGGAGTATTCTTAAATATTTTGAAGTATTCTTGAATATTTTGAAGTATTCTCAAATAATTTGAAGTTTTCTAAAGTAATATAAACGATTTTGAAGTGTTTTGAAGTATTTTAAACTAATCTTTAGTATTTTAAAGTACTTTGAACTATTTTTATGTATTTCAAAATATTTTGAAATATTGGAAAGTATTTGAAAATTCTTTAAAGAAATTTTATTTATTTTTAAATATTTTAAAGTATTTTGAAATGGTCTGAAGTATTTTACAGTATAGTTTTAAGTATTTCGAAATATTTTTAAAAACGATTTAAGTAATTTTAAATAATTTGAAATATTTTAAAATAATTTTAAGAATATTTTAATATTTTTAAGTAACTTTAAGTATTTTAAAATATCTTGAAGTACTTTGAAATAGTCTGAAGTATTTAAAAATAGTTTTAAGTATTTTAAATTTTTTTAAAGACATTTTAAGTATTTTTATATATTTTAAACTGCTTAGAAGTAATAAAAAGGATTTTGAAGTATTTTAAAGTAATATTGTGTATATTTAAATATTTTTAGTTGTATTTAAATATTATGAATATTTTTAAATTATTTGAAGTACTTTAAATTATTCTGTAGTAATAGGATGTATTTGAAATTATTTGCAAGTATTTTCAAATGTTCTGAAGTAATGGGAAGTATCTGAAAATATTTTAAATTATTTTTAAATATTTTTAAGTATTCTGATGTACTCTGACGGATTAAAAGTATTAATATGTATTTTGAAAGGTTTTAGAGAAATTGGAAGCTTTTTAAAATATTTATTAGTAATTTGTAGAATTTTCAAATAATTTTAAGCATTTTGGAATATTTAAAGAAATTTTAAGTCGCATTTTAAATATTTTGAATTATTTTGAAATAATATAACGGATTTTTAAGTATTTTAAAGCATTTCAAAGTAATTTTAAGTATATTTAAATATTTTGAACTATTTTGAAGTTTTTTCCTGTAAAAAAATATGCTACTAATTTTTTTAGAATACTTAATAATCATCATAAAGTGAAGAAAGTAAATAAAAACACAAATTTCCATGATATTAATGAAAATCCCATGAGATTTCCATGATTCCATTAGGAATAATGAAATTCCATGAGAATCCCAGATCTTGTTTTTCAGAGATGAAAAAACCCTGAACGTTTGTATAAATACACAGGTCTCATCTAGTTTTTTTATAAAAAAAAATCTAAAATAACCGTTCCGTTAAAACCTTAGTGGTCCGGCATCACATTTAACATACTTTTGTTTTATCAACAAACTAAAAATCTAAAATAACCATTTCGTGAAAACCTTAATAGTCCGGCATCACATTTAATATACTTTTACAATAATCCTAAGAGCATTAAAAAACTTTCCTTATTTCAAAAGTAATTTAAATTCTTATAATATATTAAAAAATTCATTTTTAACACATATATGTTTATTTAATATATTATTAAAAAATGTGGAAATTTTTATTTCTTTTATCATTTGTTTTTTATGATATAAATGAGATTTTAATTTTTAATACAAATATTTTCTTGCAAATGCCATAAGAAAATGTAAAGTTTAAATGGCAACAATCGTTGAAATTTCAAACGACATTTAAACCCTCTTCGTCCTATTTGCTTTTTACTACATAACCTCTCTTTTGAAAAGGTTCAACACCTCTCTAAAAAATGTTCCCTCTTACTGAAGCTAGACGACGTCTCTCGTGCAATTTGTTAATTGCGATTGAGCATCTGTCAGACGAGAAATTGAATTACTCGTGCACACTCTCGCTCTCAATCTTCTCATCAACTTCCACTTCACATTTACAAACTTCAATACACCGCGTTTCAATAAATTAAATTCAAAATGAAGCCGCTTGATTCAAAAAGAACAGGATTATTTCAAAGTGTCGACAAGTAATTCGCAATAGAGCCGGGTGATTCGCAATAGAGCTACGTGCTTCGCAAAAAGCCGCGTTATTTGCAATAGGGCCGCTTTCTTCGCAAAAAGGCCGCGTGATTTGCAATAGAGCCGCTTTCTTCGCAAAATAGCCGCGTGATTTGCAATAGAGCCGCGTTCTTCGCAAAAACAGCGTGATTCGCAATAGAACCGCGTGATTCTGAATAAAGCCGCGTGATTCGCAATAGAGCCGCTTTCTTCGCAAAAAGACGCGTGATTCGCAACAGAGCCGGGTCATTCGAAATAGAGCCGCGTGATTCGGAATAATGCCGAGTTTTACGCAAAAAAACCGCGTGATTCACAAAAGAGCCACGTTCTTCGCAAAAAAAACCTGGTTCTTAACAATAGAGCCGCTTTCTTTGCAAAAAACCGGGTTCTTCGCAATAGAGCCGCTGTCTTCGCAAAAAACCGCGTGATTCGCAACAGAGCCGGGTCATTCGCAATAGAGCCGCGTGATTCGGAATAATGCCGAGTTCTACGCAAAAAAACCGCGTGATTCACAAAAGAGCCACGTTTTTCGCAAAAGAAACCTGGTTCTTAACAATAGAGCCGCTTTCTTTGCAAAAAATGGGTCATTCGCAATAGAGCCGCTTTTTCCGCAAAAAACCGCGTGATTCGCAATAAAGCCACTTTCTTCGCAAAAAACCGCGTGATTCACAATAATGCCGTCATATTCATAATAAAACTGCTTGATTCGTAATAAAACCATATGATTCGCAATAAAGCCACTATCTTA
This sequence comes from Ganaspis sp. Gsp50, assembly GCA_011057455.1. NCBI lineage: Eukaryota > Metazoa > Arthropoda > Insecta > Hymenoptera > Figitidae > Ganaspis > Ganaspis sp. Gsp50. Next base: position 28,800 of record WNHD01000439.1, read on the forward strand.
AAAATCCGACTGTTTAAAAATGCTGAAACTGTACAAATAGATCTAGATCTCTCGGGAGGAAAAACTTTTCTTTTTGGGGTTCTCAGACTGATCCATAAATCGATGTGGGTAGCTTTATATAGCTTCTTTTTATGTCTGCCGGTTTCCGCTCGATTGAATGCGCAATGAAAGTGCATCGGTGTTCAAGTTGGTATTGGTTGGATTTGCGGGATTTTGACTATTTTTCTGGGACTGTGAAATTTTCTTACTGAAAGTATTACGAAGAAGGGAATTTCGGGTTTCGAACAAGAGGATAAGTCGGTCTTGAGAGAAATTGGGTGAAGCCTGTAGCAGTGCTCGAGGGACTGTCCGGTCCGAGGAGCGTCAATTAGTGTAATTCTATAAACGCGGCAAGAGCGAGAAAATGCAATTTAATCTCTCTTCTTGCTTTAAAATTAATTACCAAGTCGCTTTCACGAGCCAGCAGACAGTTAATCTTGGTCATAAAATGAGAAAACCATCGACTTTTAACGCAATCTTTCATGTTTTGCGATTCAACATTCAAAAGCTTTGTTGTGTGTTTCTTTTATCCTGGTTTGCAAATTTTCCTTCGTCTGGGTTCTTTCCACACAACGGTTTTGTGTATTGTTACTTTGCAGGGTTTCTGCAAATTTGTCTTCACGAAATTTCATGAGTTTTCCATGAGTTCCATGAGAGAAATGTGGAAATATTTACATGATATTTTTAATGTATGATAAAAAATTGAATTTTATGTTATTCTGTGAGAATTTAAATTAGTTTCGAAATAATGAAAAATCTTAATGTTCTTAGGCTTGTTGCAACAATAATTTTCTATAGAATTAAAAATACTCAAGGTCATTATTTTTAATTTTAAAATTATTGTAAGTATAGGTTAAGCGTCTTTAAATATATTTTGAAGTATTTTTTAGTATCTTAAAGGATTTTAAAATATTTCGAAGTATTTTTTTAAATATTTTGAAGGATTTGTAAACATTTTTTAGTATTTTGAAGTCATATAATGGATTTAGAAGTATTTTATTTATTTTATTTTATTTTATTTTACAAATTTACGGGACATACCCATGGCCTAAACCTAAAAGTTACAAACTACAAATATAATTACAAATATTTTAAAGAATATTTAAATATTTAAAAGATTTTAAAATATTTTTAAGTATTTTTAAATATTTCTAAGTATTTTTAAATATTTTTAAATATTATTAAGTATTTTAAAGTCTGTTAAAATAGTTCGAAATAATACCAAGTATTTTCAAGTATTCTCAAGAAATTTCAAGAACTTTAAAATACTTTACAGTATTCTCTGAAGTTCTTGAATATTTTGAAGTATTTTGAAATAATATAATGTATTTAGAAGTATTTTTAAGTGTATTTAAATATTTAAAAGCATTTTAAAATATTTTTAAGTATTTTTTAATATCTTAAAGTATTTTCAAATATTTAAGGATATGTAAACACTTTTTAGTATTCTGAAATAATATAATGGATTTAGAAGTATTTGAAAGAATATTTAAATATTTTAAAGTAAAAACTTAAATATTTAAAGGATTTTAAAATTTCAAGGATTCTAAAATATTTTGAAGTAAAACATATAAAGGATTTAAAAGTATTTTAAAGTATATTTGAATATTTTTCTCTTTTTTTTAAAAGTATTTTGAAGAATTTTAAAATATTTTCAAATATTTTTAAGTATTTCTAAATATTTTTAAGTATTCCTAAATAATTTTAAGTATTTCTAAATAATTTGATGTATTTTGAAGCACTCTAAAGATAGTTTTGAAATATGTTGAAGTAATAGTTGAAAATATTCAAAAGTATTTTCAAGCATTTTGATATATTTTGATGTATAATTTGCTGTACTCTGCAGTATTTTAAAGTTGTTTAATGTATTTTGAAATATTTTAAAGAAATTTTAAGTAATTCTAAAAATTTTAAAGTATTTGGAAATGTTTTAAAGTAATTTAAAGTTTTCTAAGGCATTGTTATGTGCATTTTGATGCATATGAAAGGAATTTAAATAATTTAAAAAATTGTAAAAATATTTTAAAGCAATTTTACTTAGTTTTAAGTATTTTGAAATATTCTTAAAAAATTGTAAGTAATTTTAAATATTTTGGAGTATTTAGAAATATTTTAAGTATTTTATAGTCGTTTTAATAAGTTTTTTGAAATATTTTTAAAAAAACTTAATGTATTTTAAACTTCTTTAAAAATATTTTTGAATATTTTGAAGTATTTACAAGTATTTTGAAATATTTTAAAGTAATTTTAAGTATTTTGAAATATTTTAAAGAAATAATAAGTATTTTTAAATATTTTAAAAAAATTATAAGTATTTTTAAATATTTTTAAATAATAATTAGAAATATTTTTAAATATTTTTAAATAATTATAAGTATTTTTAAAACTTTTGAAAAGTATTTGGAAATAAAGTAATTTTAAGTATTCTGAGGTAGTTTTAAGTATTTTGAGGTAGTTGTAAGTTTTTTGAAATATTTTTATGTATTTAGAAATAGTCTGAAGTGTTTTAAAGTAGTTTTAAGTATTTTGAAGTTTTTTAAAGACATTTTAAGTATTTTTAAATATTTTGAAATATTTGGAAGTATTTGTAAATATTTTAAAGAAACGTCAAGTATTTTGAAGTTTTTTTCAGCAAAGAAAAGTGTAAAATTTTTGTAAAACTGAAATAAAATAAATATATGAATAAAATAAACTTCATGAAGTAAAGAAATTAAATTAAGTTAAATTAAATTAAATGAAATAAATTTCCACGGTATAAATGAAAATTTCTCGAGATTTCCATGATTCCACGAGGAATAATGAAGCTCCATAATTCCAGGTTTTCCAGAGTTGTAGAGACCTTATATACTTTCAAATAATTCAAATTTTGCATACTTGTCAATACTTGTAAGTTGACGAAAATAGCCTACTCAAACTGAGAGAAAATGTTTATTAATTCTCAATCTGAAGTGTAATTTTAAACAAAGAAACAAAAAGATGCAAGAAAAGCGAAAAGAAGCACGAATGCATAAAAAATTCTTCAACCGAACAAAAAATAGCCAAAAACGAAGCAAAAATGCATCAAAAGAGCAAAAAAAGAGGCAGCAATGCAAAAAACAGAATCCCAATTATATCAAATTTCAGCTCTCTAAGTCAAGTTCGATTACCACCTCCATGAATCTCACGTTTTGAAAAAGAAACAAAATGACAATTTCGCAGCTAAATATTGCCAAAGACTCGTAATTACAAATCGAGAAACCTGAAACAACGCACTTTGCATGCATCTGGCTCGTGTAATGTTGAATGCAATGGGACGATTGGGTAAACGAGTTTATTGGTAAAGCTGGTGCGATGCATGTTTGAGAATGGCCACGAGCTTGCATTGCCGGTTGTAGGGTGGTTGCGTGAGAGATGCGAAATGATAATGACGGTCGTGGTGAGCCGTGAGCCGTGAGGAGCGGGACAACTCACAACCGGTGAAGAGAATTGAGCAAGTAGGTGTATAGGGTGTATAGGTAGAAAAGCGGCAGCGGCCAATCAGAGTGCAACCTCCCGGGGGACGCCACGTTGCCATAGCAGCGCCCCAACTCCCTCTTAGGCCTTACACTCCGATCCTTCATGGCTCGACTCAGCCGGAGCTATATCGCGCCTCAGCGTTTCACGCTGTACCGGTCGTGCCATAACAAACCCTACTGCATCAGGACCATCTCTATCTGCCTCTTTTTCCCTCTCTTTCTACTTTTTTCCCTCTCTTTTTACTCTTTTTCTCTCTCTGTCCACTTATTTTGCCCTCTCTTTCTACGTTTTACCCTCTCTTTCCACTTCTTCTCCCTCTTTGTCTACTTTTTTTCCTTCTCTGTCTTTCTCCATCTCTCTATCTTTCTCCATCGTTCTATCTTTCTCTATCTCTCTGTCCTTTTTCTATTCCTCTGTCTATCTTTCTCTTTTTATCTGTTCATCTTTCTTTATCTTTTTCTACCTATCTCTGTCTATTTCTCTCTATCTCCCTTTATATCTATCTCTCCCCCTCTTTCGAACGTTTCTTTACTCGTCTGAGAAGAGTAGACGAATTTGCAGAAGAGAGAGAGAGAGAGAGAGATGAACAAATGATCGTCCTTGTGCGTGAGGGAAAGCGAGATGGACGATTATTTACTATTATGCTCGAGAGAGAGAGAGAGAGGAACAACTATTCACTCAGCCACGAATATAAGAGAGAGAGAGAGAGAAGAACAATCATTTACCATTTCGCAAAAAGGGAGAAAAAAAATAGAACGAATATTTTTCGCGAGTAAGGGAGAAAGAAATATAGAAAAAGAAAGAATTGGAAAAGCAGGAAGAGAGAAATAGAAAGAGAGAAAGCAAGAAATAGAAAAATGAAGAAATAGAAAGAGAGAGGTCAAAAAAGAGAAAGCGAGAAAGAGCAAGGAAAATAAATAGCAAAAGAGAAAGCAAGAAAGAAAAAGAGAGAAAGCAAGAAAGAGAAAAAGAAATAGAAAGAGAGAAAACAAGAAAGAAAAAGAGAGAAAGCAAGAAAGAGAAAAATAAATAGAAAGAGAGAAAGCAAGAAATAGAAAGTGAGAAAGAAAGAAACGGAAAGAAAGGAAGAGAGAAATGGATAAATAGAAAGAGAGGTAAAGAGATTGAAAACAATATATATAAAAAGAGAATAAGAGAGAGAAATAAACGACAATTCACTTATCAGGGAGAGAGATGAACAATTCACTCGTCCGAGAGGGAGGTACAGGACGAGAGTAGAAGGACGAGGGGAGGGGGGTGAGGAGGAGGAGGAGGGCGCTTATCAGAGCGAAAGAGAGGAACCACCCTCCTCTGTCTCGTGCTCACTCCCGGTTTCCTGCACTTAGCAAGATCAATACCAGCCAACGAGGCTTGAAAACATGCGTCAACATGGTCTTGCACTGTTTGTGCGTCCACATAACGCTGTAGCCGACCCAAACTCCCGTGCTGGCACTTGGCTACCCCCGGCGATACCGCCAACAATGTCCGACAAGGCTGCGTACACATCAACTTATACCGCCATGTATCAGGCTCGACCGGCAGTAGTAATTAAAATAATACTTGGACACCATGGCGCCGGGCTGTGTACACTTTTGCACAATTGTGCATTGCAGCAAACTTGTGTATGATTGTATATTTTACATGTATATATTGTATGTGTGTGTGTGTATTGTATATATGTGTGGGTATTGTGTGTGTGTGTGTATTGTATATATGTGTGGGTATTGTGTGTGTGTATTGCATGTGTGTGTATTGTATGTGTATGTATTGTATATGTGTGTATGTATTATATATGTATATATTGTATACGTATATATTGTAAATGTATATGTAGATATTATAAACGTATATATACTGTAAATGTATGAATTGTATACGTATGTATTACATATCCATGTATTGTACACGTATATATTGTATATGCATGTATTTTTTACATGTATACATCGTATACGTATGTATTGTATACGTGTGGTTCACAGTGCATGCTGCGATGAACCGTTGACGTGTAGCGTGTGCAACTGTGCAAGTCTGACGAACTCCAATTTACATAGTGTAACCTGGAAATCTTGCTAATCGGGAAACCTGTTCTGTAACCTTGTTAGAATACCCGGGCGCCTGATGAAAACTAACGAGCCGCGTGTACAACTGCTCGACACGAAAACGAAACTTGGGAATAAACATTTTTTGGAGGAAAACAAGGTTATGTTGTACACGTATGGGAATTTGTCACTTGATATCTTCTGAACAATGTCCGTCAATCTGGCACTTGACTTCTGATGACCAATTACCGGTAATCTGTCACTTGACGTCTGGTGATCAATGTCCAAAAATTGTTGACTTGACGTCTGGTGACCGATGTCCAGTAATCTGTTACTTGACGTCTGGCGACCAATGTCCGAAAATTGGTAACTTGACGTCTGGTGACCGATGAACAAAAATTGGTGACTTGACGTCTGGTGACCGATGACCGAAAATTGGTGACTTGACGTCTGGCGACCAATGTCCGAAAATTGGTAACTTGACGTCTGGTGACCGATGACCAAAAATTGTTGACTTGACGTCTGGTGACCGATGTCCGGTAATCTGTTACTTGACGTCTGGCGACCAATGTCCAAAAATTGGTAACTTGACGTCTGGTGACCGATGACCAAAAATTGTTGACTTGACGTCCGGTGACCGATGTCAGAAAACTGGTGATTTGACGTCTGGTGACCGATGTCCGGTAATCTGCCCCTTGACGTCTGGTGACAGATGTCCAGAAATCGGACACTTGACGTATATTTTTACATTTTACGTATATTACACTGTTACGTATATTACACTATTACGTATATTACATGATTTACGTATATTGCATGTTTTAAGTATATTACATGTTTTACGTATATTACATGTTTTACGCATATTACACTTTTACGTATCTTATTTTTTTGCGTATATATGAACGCATCTCTGCTTCTGTAACAGGCTAGGTTACCTATTAGCATGTTAGATTAACTTTTTAGCTTCAGGTTAGGTTATCTTTTCCGTTGGTTAGATTAACTTTTCGGTTGGCTACGATTTCTACTATCCATATATAGTTTCACCAACTCTGACTATAACAGGTATACATAAAAGAAGGATTAAATCCTTAACGGCCCAATACCCTTAGTGGTTGAATTGATGCTGATCACTGATTAACTTTTAACACAAATTGGTGAAACTGCTGTTGGAACAAAAGTTTGTTTTTTATAACCGAAAGTTCGTTTCCAAATGAACTGGTCGGTTGATTATGAACTGACCACTCTCGGTGTTTGTTGTACGACCGAACTATGGTAAATTGGATTAATTGGCATGGCAATTGAAAATCCAATCAAATGGGTGTCCTATCCCATAATTTATTATTTAACTTAAAAATTTACAATTTATTATTTATTATCTGTATTTTTCTGCAATCAGCGCTGTTAAGAATCCAACAGTTATAATCAAGGAAATTCCACCGTATTGGTAACACTGCTATACATATAGCTATAAAAAATTTTCTAGTAACTTTTCTAATAACTATCCTAGTACATTTGCTAGTGATTTTCCTAGTAACTTTCCTAGTAACTTTAAAGTAATTCTTCTAGTAAATTAAATGATAATTTTCTAGTATCCTTTCTAGTACTTTCCTCGTGACATTCTAGTAACTTTTCTAGTAAGATTTCTAGAAACTTTTTTAATGATATATCTTAATTGCTTTTTATCAGACTGCCTTTCTGTACATATCTTACCTTGTAGATACATTTCTACTTCTGATTTAAATTACTTTTCTTTCATTCCCAATAACTAATTAGTTACATTTTATTGTCTTTTAATTTACTTTTTAGTATCTTTTCTAGATATTTTATGGAAACTTTTAGAACTACTTTTGTAATAATCTCTTTAATCAATACAGTATTACTTCTAGTTTTTTTTATAGTAAATTTTCTAGTTACTATTCTATTCTATTTCATTGACTTTTCTAGAGAGTTTAACTAGTTATTCTTTTAACATTTCATTTAGTTACTTTTCTATAGAAACTTTTTCAGTTATTTTCTATTAACCTTTCTATAGTTACTTTTGTATTGACTTTCCTAAGTACTTTCCTAGTGACTTTTATATTTATTTCTCTAGTAACTTTTCTAGTGCTTTTCTAACTACTTTTATTGACTTGTCCAGTTACTTTTACATTCAGTTCACCAATAACTATTTTAGTATATTCGACATTGACTTTTCTAATTATTTCTCTATTAACTTCTTTAGTTACTGTCATAGTAATTGTTTTAGTAGTTGTTTCATAGTGAAATTACTAATTGTTTTTATAGTAACTTTTCTAGTAATTTTTCTAGTTACTTTTATTGACTCATCTAGCAACTTTATAGCAACTTTTCTAGTTAATATTCTATTGACTTCTCTAGTAACTTGCATTGACTTTTCGAGTTACTTTTCAGTAACTTATTTAGTCACTTTTCTAGTGACTTTTAATTTTTTTTCTAGTTACTTTTATGTTGCATTTTCTAGTCATATATCTGGTGTCTTCCCTATAGACTTTTTAATTACTTCTCTAGTTACTTTTAAATAACATCTTTAGTTACATTTCTAGTAACTTCTTGGTAACTCTTCTAGTGATTTTTCTAGTTACATATATATTGAATTTTCTAGTTACTTTTCTGGTGATTTTCTAATTACTTTTCTAGTTACTTTTATTGACATTTCGAGCTACTTTACAGTTAGTTTTTAGTTACTTTTCTAGTGATATTTCTAGTTGCATTTATAGTGACTTCTTCGTGATTCCTCTAGTGACTATTCAAATTACTTTTCAGTTACTTTTCTAGTTACTTTTTTGTGATTTTTCTAGTTACTTATATATGGACTTTTCTGGTTATTTTTCTGGATTTTTCCAGATACTTTTTATTTATTTTTCTAATTACTTTTCGAGTTACTTTTATTGACATTTTAGGTAACTTTACAGTTACTTTTCTAATGACATTTCTAGTGACTTCTTGGTGACTTCTCTAGTGACTTTTCGAGTTGCCTGTCTAGTAACTTTTTAGTTACTTTTCTAGTTGCATGTCTAGTTACATTTTGGTGATTTTTCTAGTTACTTATATATTGACTTTTCTGGTTATTTTTCTGGATTTTTCCAGATATTTTGTAGTTATATTTCTAGTTACTTTTCGAGATACTTTTCAGTTACTTTTCAGTTACTTTTCAGTTACTTTTCTAGTTGCTTGTCTAGTTACTTTTTGGTGATTTTTCTAGTTACTTATATATTGACTTTTCTGGTTATTTTTCTGGATTTTTCCAGATACTTTTTAATCATTTTTCTAGTTACTTTTTGAGTTACTTTTATTAACTTTTCGAGTTACTTTACAGTTACTTTTCTAGTGACATTTCTAGTGACTTCTTCGTAACTCCTCTAGTGACTTTTCAAGTAACTTTACAGTTACTTTTCTAGTTCCTTTTTGGTGATTTTTCTAGTTACTTATATATTGACTTTTTTGGTTATTTTTCTGCATTTTTCCAGACACTTTTTAGTTATTTTTCTAGTGACTTTTCTAGTTACTTTTATATTGACTTTTTGGGTGACTTTTCTAGTTACTTTTATTGACTTATTTATTTACTTTATAGCGAATTTTCTATTTAATATTCTAGTGACTTCTCTATTTACCGTTATTGCCTTTTCTAGTTACTTTTTTGGTTACTTTTTATATTACTTTTATATTGACTTTTCTGGTAAATTTTTTAGTGACTTTTTGGTGACTCCTCTAGTTACATTTCTGATGATTTTTCTAGTTGCTTGTCCGGTGACTTTTCTAATTACTTGTTTAATTGATTTTGTCGTAACTGTTCTTATAGCTTTATAGTAACTCTTTTATGACTTTCCTGTCGATAAATCGGTTTTATACTTTCGAAGGTTTCTCACAGTTGTCTTCAAATTTAAGTCAACAGTGAACGAACGAATGCGAGCACTTCTAAGAAAGTCGGCTATGGACGCAAACAGGAATCTGGATATTTTGAGTTTAACACACAATTCTACTTTATAATCGTCATTAACCATTTCAACTAAATATCCTAATTAAAAAATGTTCAAGTAATATTAAAAGACACTCTAAACTGTCTTTTCAACGCATCTGAAAATGGAAATGATCGCAAATTGGACAAGTGGAATTCCTTTGAAATTGAAAGAGAGGAAAAGAGTGGGAATTAAGAGATAATGATTCTGATGGAGTAAACTTGGGAGGAGGAAAAGTTGTGAGTGAGCAGGTGGCTAGAAGTCCTTTTAGAAGTTATTACTTGACTAGATTTGTCGGGACCAAGACGAGGATCGGTGGGGTCATGCAGAACGGTCAGACGAGGCGGTGAACACTCAAGAGCCTTAATGAAGGAACTTTGTCGCATTTTACGTCCGCTTGCTTCACGTCTATGCGATGAGAAGGAAGTAGAAGGTACGAGCAGTTGGCGCAAAAAAGAGAGGAAAATGAGTCAAGAGAACTAAGAATGGCGATGAAGAGTAGGAGGCAACACACCACATTCGCGCGCACATTCACACTCACCTGGATACGTGCCTCAGGCAATCCAATCTTCTCGGCGAGACGCTCCCGTGCAAACACGTCCGGATAATGTGTCCTCTCGAATTCTGAAACGAAACAAGGTCGCAACAAGTGCTCATTATTACACAATCTATACTACCAGGTCAATCTTTATTTTCTGAATTCCAGTCAATAATCGCACTTATTAATAAATATTTAATGTTTACATTTATTTACGTAAAAGTACGCGCACACTTATAAACATGCGCACGCGCACACACACAGTGAATCAGAAAAGTTACAACAAAATAAAAGAATAGAAACTAGGCGAAATTCTAAGACTAAGACTTTCAAGAAATATTTGATTTCAAACTAAAATTAAATTACATTCATTTATTTAATTCAAATTTCAGGTTATGTCTAAATTTTCCGAATACAAAAGAGTTCAATTTTGAGGTTAGGTTTGCAACTTGACCATTCAGCACCCAGTAAAAAAAGTTTGATTGGAACTCTGCGATTAGTGACTGGAACTTAGCAAGTTCCAATTATGGAACTGCTATTTCTGTAATTGGAACTTGAAGTTCCAATAAACATTATGCATTTTGTCTTAAAAATGACAGAAATAACAATTTTAACAGCATAAAAATGTAGTATGCAAATACTTTTTTTTATAACAATATAATATAATATAATAATATAATAATAAAGATTAGAAATGAATTTATTATTGAGAAACAAAATGCAAATAATAAAATTGAGTTCACTATTTTAGGTTAGAAGATCTACGCCATTGGATGCCACTG
>WNHD01000440.1:0-100997 GCA_011057455.1 Ganaspis sp. Gsp50
ATTTATGCTTTTTGGATGAAATTGAGTTGATTTAGACTATTTTTAGAAAATCGAAAATTGTCACGATTACAATGCTTCCTCTATAAGGAAGCAAAAGACGAAAAGAAAAAAATGAGGCGAACAAAAATAAGAGACAAAGAGAGCAAAAAGAAAACAAAGACGAAGAAAAGAAGAACATAAAAGAAACAGTGGAGAAACGGAAGAAGAAGAAAAGTTGAAAAAGAAAATAAGAAGCAAATATGAATAGAAGATAAAAATAAGAAGAGCAGAAAAGGAAATGAAGAAAATATAGAGAAAAGAATAGGAAAAGAAGAAGAAGAAAGGAAAAGAAGAAAGAAGTAGAAAAGTAAATTGAAGAAAAGAAAATAGGAAGACAATAGAAGCAAAATAAAGGAAATGAAGAAATGCCGAAGAAGAAATAAAAAGCAGTAAAAGAAAGGAAAATAATAGAAGAAAAGAAGAAATGAAGAAAAAGAATTGAGGAAAAAGAGGCAAATATAAGACAAACCGAAAATTAAAATATAATTTATGATGATATTTATCATTTATCATTATAATAATAGTAATAATAATAATAATAATAATAATAATAATAATAATAATAATAATAATAATAATAATAATAATAATAAATATTATTATTAAATAGTTTAAATAGTTATATTAAATAGTTATTATAATATAATTAATATAATTTATATAATTAATAATAATAATATTTTTTATTTTCAAATAATAATAATAATAATAATAATAATAACTTGAATGAAGAATAGAAGAAGCGTTGCTCAATGATAAGCACGATAATTATAAAATTATAAAAAAAAAGAACAATGAAATTTGCGTTTTATTGCTTTGAGGTTGTTATTTAGTTAGTGTATAAAGTCTCTTTATTATGAACGCTGTTGTGTTTTACTACTGCAAGATGTCTGACAGAAAACTATTGCAACTACTGAAAAGTCGCACATACTGCACACATGCACTGACAGCATTAAATATGACGACTGCAAGTTGCACCAAGCGTGCATATATCACTGCAAAATGAAATACGACACAAGTCCCGACTATCAATTATATCTTGATTATATTTTAATAAATATTTATATACCTGTAACAGAATTCAAAAAAGAATGCTCGCTTACAAATCGATACGATTTGTAATAATTGTTTTATATTAATTACTTATTTGCAGTAAGTACTAACTTTATTGACTGTCTTCGTTTTCATTTCCTTTTCGTCTTTTTCTTTTCTTCGTTTTCAGCTTCTCTTCGTCTTCTTCTATTTTCTTCTATTTTCTTCTTTTTCAATTTATTTTCTTTCTTCACTTCTTTTTTTCATTATTTTCTTCTTCTCTTCACGTGTTTTTTTTTCTTTTCATCTTCTTTTCATCTTCTTTTCATCTTTTTTTCTTCGTCCTTTTCTTTTCGCCATTTTCTTTTCTTTGTTCTCATCTTATTTTTATCTTCTATTTTTCACCTATTACTTCTTCTTTTCTTCTTCTTTTTGTCTTCTTCTATTTGCCACCTTCTAATCATCTTTTTTGTCTTCTTTTTTCTCATCTTCTTTTCTTCCTCTTTTCACCGTCATCATTTCATTTTTTCTCGTTTTGTCTTTCTCATCTTCTTTCTGTCTTCTTCTTTTCGCCGACCTCTTTTAATATTTATCTTCTTGTTTTTCTCTTCCATTTCGTCTGTTTTATCTTCTTTTTTTCTTTTCGTCTTCTTTCCGTCTTCTTTCCGTCGTCTTCTTCTTCTTTTCTTCACTCCCATCTTCTCGTCTTCTACTTTTCGCCTATTTTCTTCTTTTTCTTCTTCTTTTCGTCTTTTTCTGGTTTTTTTCTTATCTTCTCATCTTTTACTTTTCAGATATTTCTTCTTTTCTTCGTTTTTACTCCTTTTCTTCTTTTCATTTTTTTCTTTTTACCTTTCCTTCCTTTCCATCTATTTTTTCTTCTTCTATTCGCGGTCCTCTTTTCATATTGTTTTTTCCTTTTTTTCGTCTGCTTCATCTCTTTTTTTTCTTTCCGTTGTCTTCTTCTTTTCTTCATTATTCTCGTGATTCATTCATTCTTCATTATTCTCATCTTCTCGTGATCTTCTTTTAACCTATTTCTTCTTTTAGTCTTTTTCAGTGTTTTTCTTTTCATCTTTTCTTCGTTGCATCTTTTTCTGATTTTCTTCGTTCTCATCTACCTGTCTTCTACTTTTCACATATTTCTTCTTCTTTTCTTCTTTTTCTGATTATCTTCTTTCACGTCTTCTTTTTTTCTTTCCATTTTCTTATTTTTACCTTTCCCTTCCTTTCCATCTATTTTTTCTTCGTTCTCATCTTTTCGTCTTCTACTTTTCAACCATTTCTTTTTTTGTCTTTTCTATCTCCTTTTTTTCTTCTTCATGTCTTCATCTTTTCGCCTTCATTTTTTATTCTTCTTCTTTTGGTCATTTTCTTCTTTTCAAACTTTTCATCCATTTTTTTCTTCTCGTCTCTTTCATCTTCTTTTCATCTTTTTCTTCTCTTTTTTCTCATTCCTTTTGTCAGTTTTATTTTTTCTTCTTTTCGCCTTCTTCTTCTCTTCTTCGTTCTCATCTTCTTTTCGTCTTTTATTTTTCACCTTTTTCTTCTTCTTTTCGTTTTTTTCACCTCTTCTTTTGTCTTTTTCTGGTTTTCTTTTTTCTCATCTTCTTCTGTTCTTCTTTCTGTCTTCTTCTTCTTTTCTCCTTTTTTTCATTTTCATCTCTTTTTTTTCTTTCATTTTTCATCTTCTTTCTTCTTCTTTCCGAGTTTCTCTTCTTTTCGTCTTCTTTCTTCTTTTCGTCTTTTTCTTCTTTTCTTCCTGCTTTTCTAATTTTTCTTCTTCCTTTCGTCTTTTTCATCTTGTTATTTTTTGCTTCCTCATTCAATTTTTTTGTTTTCTCTTCTTGCCTCGTCTCATACATTATTTCTTTTTTCCTTTTCATCTTCGAAACCTTTTTTCACTTACAGTTCATTTTTTACATTTTTGCACAATAATTTGTTGTAATCAATGTTTAAATACTACAATCTCACATAAATCACCATACAGTGAAAATATGGAAAAAAGAGCTTTGAAATATCCTAATAAAATGTTCGAAATTCTTGAACACTCTGAAGACCTCGCGTTCCACTGTATTTTATGCGATGTGTAAGGACGATTAAAATAATTATTGATAATTTGCTTGTTTTTATGCACATTTTCAGCTAATAAAATGCCGCGGTTATTTTGCTTACGGTTTTACGGAATACAAAACTTATAACAATCGTTATTTTTTTCTATTTCATTATAGTCAATTCTGAATCTAAAGAACCCGGAAATTCCTCACCTTCTTGTTTCTTCAATATATCACAGCCGCGAGTATTTAACGTCAATAAGGCACAAATTAAGATAAGCAGCTGAAGCAACAAATATTTCAGTTTAGCGGTAAATTATCGTGTTTGCAATACCGTGAAGATAATTCAGTAAACAAGTCATCTCGAAATTCAATAGAAATTAGCCTCCCGTAAAGTGTTGAAATTCAATGATTATTCTTAATTAATAATTGTTTAATTAATAGTATTCTTTGTGCAGATATACTTTTTATTGTAAATTCCCTGTAATCTTAAGTTGCAAATTCATCGTTTATCGTTACCTGACACTCAAAATACTTCCTCGACTTTTCCATGCGAGAAAAAAATCCGCAAAAAAAGAAAGTAAAAAGCAGAATTGCAGTATGAGACTCTAAATAGTCCAGAAGCAAATAATGACTCTCAGACATGCGCAGTAGCAAGCGATGACATTCTGACATGCGCAGAAGCGAACTCTGACAATCAGACATGCGCAGTTGCAAGCGATGACATTTTGACATGCGCAGAAGCGAACTCTGACACTCAAACATGCGCAATAGAAAAATGTGTCTTTTAGGCATGCGCAGAAGCAATTTGTAGCTTTCTGACATGCGCAGTAGCAAGCTATGACATGCGCAGAAGCAAACCATGACTCTCTGATATGCGCAGAAGCAACAAAAGACTCTTAGACATGCGCAGAAACAAATTATGACACTCAGACATGTATAATAGAAAAATGTTTCTTTAGACATGCGCAGAAGCAATTTGTAGCTCTCTGACATGCACAGAAGTAAATTATAGCTCTCAGACATGCGCAGAAGCAAATAATGACTCTTAGACATGCATAAAAGCAAATAGTGACTCTCAGATATGCGCAGAAACAAAATATGACTCTCTGATATGCGCAGAAGCAAATGATGACTCTTAGACATGCGCAGAAACAAAGCTGTGGCTCTCAGACATGCGCAATAGCAAACCATGGCACTTTGACATGCAGATTCGCAAAACCGTGACTTTTATACATACGCAGAAGCAAATGGTGACTTCTAAGCACGCGCAGTAGCATACTAAGAATCTCTGACATGCGCAATAGTATACTACGACTCTCTGATATGCGCAGTAGAAAACTGTGACTCTTAGATATGCGCAGAAGCAAATAGTGACTTCTAAAGATGCGCAGTAGTATACTATACCTCTCTGACGTGCGCAGAAGCATTCCACGATTCTCTGACTTGCGCAGTAATAAGTTACGGCTCTTATAGATGCGCAGTAGCAAACCTGTGGTTCTTCGACATGCGCAATAGCAAACTATGACATTTTGACATGCGCAGTATCAAACTATGCCGCTTAGACATGCGCACTAGTATACTACGGCCTCCTGACATGCGCAGTAGTATACTACGGCCTCCTGACATGCGCAGTAGTATACTACCGCCCTCTGACATGCGCAGTAACAAATTATAACACTCGCATACTATGGCATTCTATTCCAAAATAAAAAAACGTTCTACAAACTCTCAAGGAATGTATCATGATGATAAAAAGGTCACGTATCTAAGGACTTTTTCAAGAAATGGTATCACATTTCTCGTCCCTGTGACCGTGAGAGCCAAGAGTTAAACATGCGGTAGTAAGAGTTGAAAGACACCTCACATCACCTGATCAGCCAAGTCAATGAAGAGACTTGCATTGGCAATGGGCAAAGCATGTGGAGGTGATCGAGTACCTTGTCAGTTTCTCTTGTGTACATAGCTGCGTTTGTATATGAGCACGATACGGGCCAGTGTCCAGCTCGCCCACGCGACCGTGGGTGTTGGAGGTGTTGAATAATATCCAGGCTTGAATAATGCTTCGACATGCAACTCAAGAGCAGTCCTTATTACGCGTACTATCCCATGCCACGAGTACTCAACTAACAATATTATCCTCCCCAGTAACAATCACTCTCATTTGTGTTTTTTGCCCACAAAAAGTCTACACTCATTTGCCAAAAAACACTTTTTTGGAATAACACAAAACAACTAAAAAATAAAAATTCAAAATTAAGAAATTTAATTTTAAAAAAGCTCAGAGAATATTGAAATTCTGTTGCAGCGACTTGGACGATTTTCTTGTAGACTGGGTCGAGTGATTTGAACGCCAGCATAGGACATGTTTCTTTCAAGTGACACAACGAAACTCTCAGATTCGCCGTTTATTTGAGACTTTTTCCCAAGCCTCGAGGGAGACGCAAAAAATCTGAGCAAACAATAGCCTATTATGTAAATATGGGAAGAATGAAAAAATGTGCTGAAATTTTTTATCAGTCTCAAAAGAAGGGTATGATCCACTCAACGGCGCCATTCGACTTAAACGTTGCTCGCAAATGTGCAGTTTCTTTTTTACGCAGTCGAAAAACCAGACAGCAATTACCTGACAAGCAGCTGAGAAAGGAAAACAGCCAAGGTCAGAAAAAGTCGCAACTCAGCGAACCGTTTTTCAAAATGTGCCATTTTTAAATATGCACATTTTTTTAAAAATAATGCGAATCTAGTGTGAAAAAATTGGTTACGTTTGATAGAACAGTGTTTCAATGCCGTGCAAAATTGAAAGACCATAACTTGCTTTTTTACTTAGGTTATGTTGCCCATTTTGTTTCGTGTATTATAATAAAATCGAAATTGTGGAAAATTTGATTCACGGAAGAGAGAAATATTTGTTTATTTTTACTTCAATGTGTTTTTTTTCGTAATTTTGATCTCTTTTTACCCATTTCTTACCCAATTGTTACCCATTTTGTTACCCATTTTTTGTCCATTTTTAGAATGGACCTATTTTTACATAACCTATGTAAAAAATCAAGGCCTCATTGTCAGAATCATTTGAACCTAATTCCTCATTATTCTCACTTTCGTCCAATAAATCAGAACGAAATTCTTTTCTAATCCGATTAAATCATGATTTTTTAATCCTATATTTTTATAGTAATTGGCTTCTTATCAACAAATTTCTTTAATTTCTTGTATAATTTACACAACACGTACACGTAGATTCATAACCTCACCCACCCGCACCTCTCACCATTACATTGTTTTCATTTTCGAACAGTGCATATTTCTACCGTTTGGTGATGCTGTTGTCACTGAACCAAGGGCTATTGCTTTTTGCGTGCTTGTCGATTTTACTACATAAAAGTTTCGTCAAAATCGGACGTTTCCCCCACAGGAGATAACTCTAGTAAAAATGTCCGATAGAAACCGGACACAAAAAGCGTGTGAATTTTCTAACAAGAATGTATAGAATTCGGATTAAAAACGTAATAACCAGAGGATGAACGGATTATTTTCGGATTAGAACGTAACAAATTACGGAGGAAACCGTATAAGAAACGTTTGATTGGAATTTCGTTTTTGTATGCCACATAGGATTCGCACATAACCGTATAACATTTCTAAACTTAAATGAAAATTTAATTTCAATTTTAGATGACAGATTAAGAACGTATAAAACCTGACAATAAAACGGACAAGAAACGGATTAAAATATCCGGTTCGATCCGAAAAATCATCCGGTTTTTGTGTCCGGTTGCTATCCGAAATTTTAAGCAGGGAAGTCTTCTTTTCATTAATTGGCTTGTTGTCCATAGACAGAACAATACAGTCAGAAAGTAAAGCAGGGAAGTCTTCTACTATTTCCTGATTGAAAAACATGTGAAACACTAAAACCACAGGTAAAATATTATAAAGACTACCAAGCGCATTGCACGCATGTACGAAAACAGCGCCAACGTTAAAATAATAAACTACTACCTCGATGTGCGCACCACCATGCAGAAAATGCATTCTAATGTGACCAATTATCTGATTGGTCTAGTCTATTTAAACCTCTATTTCAGATGCAGCTTTTTACGTTCCAGTTTTTTTGTATTTCTTTTTTCTGCTATTTATTTCTGGTATTTTTTTGTGGTATTTTTCTCGTGTTTAGAATTCTCGTATTTTTTTTTTTTTGATACTCTTTGGAATGTAGGTTTGCATCGTGCATCAAGCTTGACGTAAGTCGAACGAAGCGCAAGGTTTAGTGTTTGGATAGGTTGTAGATTGGCTTTATCTTGGATCTGATTCTTGAGGCCGGGCTTTGCCTGAATGGTAAAGAAAGGGTAACTAGAATCAAGTCAGTGAGTAGCCGCTGCTATTCGCCTATAGAATTTACAAGCGAGCCTCTGCAGTGCTCATCCTTTATTGATGCGATTCACCTTACGTCGAAAATCCTCCAGGGGATCCCACTCGATATTTACTCTTGTGTCTCATGCAAATAACCGCTAGCTAATTCCTTTAAAGAAGCCACATTCGCGGTCATGGGAGTCTGATGATGTAAACTGCAACCGCCTTAAGCTAGACTCAACCATGACCAATATTGTGCCAAGATTATCCTTTTCTCTCGGCAACAATTTTCTATTATTTTGCATCAATAATCCTGGATATAATATTATCAAAGCGATGTCTAGTTCTAGTCTAGACTTCCTTGCATCACTTTTTTTAAATAGGTGATAGTGTTTCGAAAATGCTAGGTTATGTCGTCAGGTTTCTATTAATTTTAATGCTTTGATCCGTTAGGATCGGAAAGTCACTAGAAAGAATGAATTCGTTATCGATGAATTTGTGGCGTCGTATTAAAATAATCGAGTTCAAAACTATGGGCCAAAAGAAGGAGACCCTTCTTCTTTTCATTAATTGGCTTGCTGTCCATAAACAGGACAATACAGCCAGAAAGTAAAACCCAGGAGAAATTTTAGAGACTATGATTATGCGAATAGCAGAAAGCCATGTGCCACGTCAAAAGAGGTCAAATTTATGACATCTTTCGACACTAAGGGTGCTGTCCAATGTCCGGAAAATCGTCAATTGAAAGCAGAAATACATAAGAGTGAGTGAAACAGTGCCTTTTTCATGCTTAATGTCGAAAGTCGTCGTAAATTTACCTTTTATTGACGTGGCATGCAATTCGCATAATCATAGACTTTAAAATTTCGGTGAAATGACAAATGCCCGAAGTAAAATTTCAAGAGCTATGATTATGTGAATAATAGAGAGTCGTACACAGTGACTATTTTTCGGACAAGTGACAGCACATGCCCAAAGACGTCAAAATTTAGTGGCGAACTGCTCTCTACTATTCGTATAACCACAGCCACTAAAATTACACTTTGATCATTTGTCCATCTGCGTGTCACTTTCTATGCTCTTTTATTCCATGCTTTAATGGATGGAAAATTTAATTTAATTTAATGCATGGAAAAAACAACATAGAAAGTAACACACAAAATGGTAATTTTTAAAAAAAATTACTATCGTTAATTAAATGAAACGTAAGTTAAGGAAGAAGTTTGCAATGGAACATTTTCAAGTTTCGAGGACTTTGTTGGGGGATTTAAAATTACGAATCCAATAGAAATTCCATTTCAGTGAGGCAGTTTCCTGGCCAATAGATTTTCCTACACCCTCCATTGTATCGACGCGCATATCGCGATACTGTTATCATTCATCGGAGTTAACAGTACCTCAAGGTACTTGCATTGGTACTGATCCCAGTCTACCTACCCCTGCTGATAGTATCTCAACATCTCATAGTGAGTAGTACCTGCTGATATTTTACTGTCGACCAATGCTTCCGAACCGTTGTCCCAGCATCGATGCCGCTACTAAGAATCTCGACTGATACCTTGACGATCACTCCTCCACTTTCTTTCTTCTGACCCTTTTTTACATCCTCAACTTACCCTTGCTCAGAGATGCTAGCAATCAATTCCACTGCGCATGCTCAAGATCTAGAAGAATAAAAAGCACCTCATAGGTTGATAGAATACTTGACCCATGACTTGCCAGTGGATGTATCTTCGGTTCTCTTTAGTCGTGTTTAAAAAAAATTTTGGTACAGTCGGGGACAATAGTGCCTTTCAAAAGGTTATTAGACAAATTCCTACTTTGAGTGTTGTTTTCTAGGTTGCTTTATTTCATGTCTAAACGTTTCTCATAGGCATAGAATGAAACAACATAGAAGGGGACACGCAAATTAGGAATTTGTCTAGTAACCTTTTGAAAGGCACTATTGTCCCCGACTGTACAGCCATATAAGCATTTACATTTTGTCACTAGAAAAATCCTACTCTTTGAGTTTCTTTCTATATAGTTTTATTCTAAGCCCATATGAAATGTTAAGGCATGGAGTGAAACTAAATAGATAGAAATTCGCAGAGTAGACATTTTTTAGTGACAAAATGTAAAGGCATATATGGACGTGAAGAGACGCAACGACTCGAGACAAAACGCAACTGCGCAAGTCTGCTGAAGTTCTTCCGATTGGCGGACGAACCACTGTTTTAAGGAAAGCCCAGAGGTGATTTGAGGTTAGATTTTCAACGTCCTGAACGTGTCCATCTGTTGTTTTCTATTGTTCACTGAAGCGGCATTGAAGACCTAACCTCAAATCACCTATTCCGGACTCTCGTCCAAAATGTTCTAAAAAGATTTGACGTCACTTGGTTGAGAAAGGGAACTGACTAAACTGTTTTGATCAGAGTTTAAAATTGAAACCTTCTTCTTGTTAGTCAAGGTAAAACGTTTCCGATTCATCCTTAACGGTTGCGAATGTTGCGATGAACACGATCCGTGGAGAAGAACTTCTCTGTGGAAAATAATTATGTAACCCGGAGATGACCTATCTTGACACTGCACTTCCTTCGGTGAGTTTATAACTCGTTTCCAGCGACTGTTGCATCTAGCATCTCACGTGTCTAGTTGCCATTGGCTCTCCATGTCCAGAATGTCCAGAACTCGGCGCGTCAAGAAGCTCTCTCCGTAAATCGTCCCGACACCTAAATCGAAGCTGATTTATTACAACGTCGATTAGTCGTATCCTTTCGATCAGATTTGCTCCCGTCCTCAAAGACCAGATGCAATCCGTCACAATCGCCGCGCCAAGATTTATGCATTTCCATTAGGACAAGGTGAAAAATAACATAATTATAAATCATTGAGATCACTCTGCACGGATTAAATATAGAAGAGAGTCCTGAATAGGTGTTTTCTGAACGTCATACCGCGCCAATGAAACCTCAAACTTATTCTAGACTTTTAGGTTTTAGGTTAGGTTTTCAACGTCGACGTCAATACGACGCTCGCTCTGTCCTTGTCACTCGTATTAGAAAAGCATTGGGAGTGACAAGGACAGTAATAGCGCCTAAACGACGTCGATGTTGAAAACCTAACCTAAAACAACCTATTCTCTCTTTTACAGATTGTTCTAAGTCGTGCTTGAAAAATTTTGGCACAAATTATTATCTTTGCAAGATCCAACAAAAAATTATTCTTCCGGTGATATAATAATCATGAGGCAATAGTTAAAATAATTTAAAAATTATAATTAAAGTATATGATTGAATTATATAGAATAATTGAATAATTATTTAATTACTGTTTAAAGAAATGTTGTCTTTATGTTTGGATCCATAAAACTCCTGTCAGGAACTTGTTCGTCATTCTTCACTTTCCATTAGGACCTAATTGCTTTAATTTTGTGCCTTTCAAACACCGACCTTTCATTACCCAACATTTTTAAGTGTCCATGAAACGAATTAGTCTCGAAAGTCAATCTTGTCTTTTGATTCACAAAAAAGAAAAATCTGCAGTCTTTGGAATGATAACATGAAAATTGTTTGAGATTTACTGTCAGCTGTGTTCACTTCTTGTAGTTCAATATTTGTTAAAGAAAGTAGGCCAGGGTTTGACTCAAACAAGACGCAACCATTGTCTCTAATGATCTTTGCAGACCTCACCTCTTAGACAATTATGTCAAGGGTCCTGTTTCCCTACCGAGATGAAACACAGATTGGCTAAACTCTTCCAAACTTCTTCTCTACCAAAGGCGCTACTGTTCCAATTTACCCAAAAAATGTTTGGATGATCGTCCCCTGTCGTCAAGTGACCGATAATGGTCATTTGACGTCATCGGTCACTTGACTTTATTGGTCACTTGACGTCATTGGTTACTTGACGTTATTGGTCACTTGACGTCATTGGTCACTTGACGTCGTTGGTCACTTGACGTCCTTGGTCACTTGACGTCGTTGGTCACTGGACGTCTTTGTCACTTGCCTTTAGCCAGACAGAGTTAGAACTACGTCTTTTACTATTTGACCAATGGCATTTTTTCAGTTTGTGCACACGCCACCAGGTTCGCCATCATTCTCGACAGATCTATGTAATCAATCTGTGCCTACATTAAAAAAGTATCCTACAAGAAAATTTAATGTACTATAATTATTTTTTTGCACAAAAAAAACTACATGACGTTTTTGATGCAATGAGATTCTTTTGTGTCTCCGTCATTTGCTATTTTATTATCAGAGTTATTAAAAGCACCAGAATAATTGTATAATGTTAATAATTAAAGGTAAAATGTTGTTTAATGACAAAATATATAATAAGATTGACTGTGAACATTTAACATAGAGATGCAACTGGCGTATATGCAGTGACGTCGCCTGACGTCAAGTGACCGATTACGGTAATCTAAGCTGACGGACAAAAATTGACATCAGATTGTGTTTCTCAGTTGACCGAAAAATTTTGGGGTGGGTTTTTATTTACGCAATCAATGTTAGGTGGCTCTGAATGCTATCGGACAATCCGAGAATTCTCGACTAATTGCTCTCGAGATCTGGAATGCTTGTCATTCGAGGAAAAAAGGAAGTCGAGAAGAGAATCGTTCGGAAGTAACCCTCGGTGCATACATCGCATACCAGATTCTTGTTCGATGTTCTCTTATTAACCATCCTCACGATTATATTACCTCGAGGAACACGTAAACGTTGCAATTTAGACCAATTGAAAATGCTGGCCAATATCAATTACCCCGATTGCTGCTACATGCTCCGATAAAAACCCACTTCAATCTCCATTTTTCATCACCATCTAAATCACCAACTTTCCCAATAACCATTCAAACACTCTCCCAGATCACAATCCTAAAATTTTCTGGAATTATCTTCCTAGATGGAATTATCTAAAATGGGATTATCCATAAAGGGATTATCCAAAATAGGATTATCCAAAATGATTAAAATGATTAAAATGATTAAAATCGTATGATTTTAATCAAAAATGGGTTTATTCTTAAAAATGGGATTATTCTCCAATATGGATCGTCCTCCAGGATTCTTGGCGGAACAAGATAACTTCTTCTAGAAACAATTGGAATGATTGCGGATTTAATTTACATAGATATGAATAACATGAGTTAATATGTAAATTTAGAGCAGTTATTTTTGACTTTTAATGTTTATTTACAGGTCGAGCTGAAAGTGAGAAGACAGATAAGACAACAACCAGTGTCGATAAATCGTAAGAGGCTTTTTGAAAGCGATTATCAACGATGAAAGACTCTTTGAAAGAGTTGATTGAAAATTATTCAACCCTTCTGTGTCGGAAAACGAGTGCTTATCCACATCACACTGCCAGCACATAAAATATAAACCACTCTTTACGACCTGACAAGACCTCACTACGCATCAATAATCTGGTTACCATCGGTGCCGGCAATTACCTTCAAGAATCAATTACATACTCGGCCAATTTTTACCAGAAATTCGATCGACTCAGGTATGCAAAAGCCGAGTCCATAATAATCAATTAATAGCTCCACAACCACGAGATTGCAAACTAGAATTTTATGTCTTTAGAATCCATTCTCATCTCTGTAAAGAGACCTTTTTCAAATGATCTTTAGGTTTCATGGCCAAAAAGATTTATATCCAATGTATTTCAATTTTATATCCAATAATTAGTGATGCACTTGAATGTGATATTGTCTCGTAAAGTCTCAATCAATAACAGCAACAAGAATAATAATAATAATAATAATAATAATAATAATAATAATAATAATAATAATAATAGTAAAATCTTTGTGTATACATATATCTTGTCTTAGTCAAAAAGCTAGGTTATGTTACATAAGTCAATTTGTTGACGTTTCGATATAAAGGAGAGTCCAGAATAGGTAGTTTGAGGTTAGATTTTCATCGTCGACGCCATGCAAAAAATCCTGCAACATAGTCGACACGAGATGAGCACGAACGTATAGTAATTATAAGGGAGGGTCCAGAATAGGCGGTTTTTAGGTTAGGTTTGCAACATCTTGGACGAATCAATCTATTGTTTTCTATTGTTTCACTGGCGCAGCATTGATGCGTCGAAGTACAAATTCCACCTATTCTGGACTCTTCCTAAAGAGCTTGAAATATCAGACGTCAAAATAAGATGGCGGTATGTGATATAATTTTTCTGCAGGGTTGAGTACTTTTTTTTAACGTTAAGGTACAATCACATGGACGCGCAAAGCTGCAAACAGCATGCTACAAATCATGAGTGTGAGAGCAATACAGATATTCACTGTCTCTCTTACACTCACGATTTGCAGCTTTACGCGTCCATGTGATTGCACCCTTAGTTTATCATGATTACAGATAGACCATAGACCTTTTCATTTTAATCTTTTATCCTCTTCTAGCGTATACAATGATGCAAGAATTAAAAGAAGACAAAGAAATAAAATGAAAAGATCTATTAAATAAGGGTGCTGTCTCATGCTGTCTGTTGTGACACATATGCCTTCTAAAAGGTTACTAGATAATTTTCTACTTCTCTCATTATTTCTAGATTGTTTTATTCCATGCCTTAATATTTCATCATTGGCATAAAGTAAAACAACATAAAAATGATGCGCAAAGTAGAAATTTGTCTAGTAACCTTTTGGAAGGCATATATGTCCCTGACTGTACAGTCGCGGCCTTATATGCCTTTACATTTTGTCACTAGAAAATTTCTACTCAGCGAGTTCTTTTCTATGTAGTTTTATTCTATACCCATATGAAATGTTAAGGCATGAAGTAAAACGACATAGAAGGAAACTCTCTGAGTAGAAATTTTCTAGTGACAAAATGTAAAGGTATATAAGGCCGCGACTGTACAATCGGGGACAATAATGCCTTCCAAACGGTTACTAGACAAATTTCTACTTTGCGTGTCGCCTTCTATGTTGCTTTATTTCATGCCTTAATATTTCTCACATAGTCATAGAATGAAACAACATAGAAGACAACACGCAAAATAGGAATTTGTCTAGTAACCTTTTGGAAGGCATTATTGTCCCCGACTGTACAGTCCTGGCAAAGTATGCTTGAACATTTTGTTACTAGACAATTCCTAACTAACGGTTGCCCTTCTACATTTTAATATTGTTCCATTCCTAACATGCCATGGCAACCAGGGATGGCAACATTAAATTATTAGCCATAGATCAATGTTAAAATGTAGAAGGGCAAACGTTAGTTAGGAATTGCCTAGTAACAAAATGTTTTAGCACACCTTACCAGGACTGTACTGTCCCGACAATTGATGCCTTCTTTTTTTTCACTAGAAAATTTCTGCTCAGCGAGTTTCTTTCTATGTTTTATTCAGTGCCCATAAGAAATGTTAAGGCATAGAGTGAAATTAGATGGAAAGAAACTATCTCTACTCTAGGAGTTTCTTTCTATGTAGTTTCACTCCATGCCTTAACATTTACTACGAACATAGAATAAAACATAGAATAAAACATAGAATAAAACTACATAGATAGAAACTCGCAGACTAGAAATTTTCTAGTGGAAAATAGGAAGGCATTAATACTGAACAACATATTCTAACCTAAAATAAAAGCACGTGAAATTTTCTGTAAGTAAATAAAAAGAAACAGTGTTTTACCAGCCATAATATTCCAGCAGCTTGGAAAGTGCATTTTTAATGGAAAATTATGGTGAAATGAAGATGAGACGAAAATGATTGGGCAATTGATGTGAGGTGAATTGGTACATACACGCGACGCCGAAAACGCTCAAGAGAAGAAGAGTGAAGATAAAACAGAAGAGCGAAGGAAAACTGAAGCAAAAGACGAACAAGACCGTGCCAGTTGTCATGCAGTCCGTGCGACTGCCGCATAACCCTTCCTACCCTTCTTGCACACTTCATAGTCCTAACACGCCAATTCTATTCCCCACTTGGTGAACACTGTGTGCAATATACGCACACGACTCAGGGTTCGTGAGAACGGTGCTCGTGCGTCCATTCCTTCGACCTCCTTGCATGCAATAGCCAGTGACTGGTGCGCTTCTTGGCGCCACCATGGGTGGGATAAATCCAGTCAACTTGCACCTCAATCTCTTTCTCTCTCTTTCTTTCTCTCTCTCTCTCTCTCTCTCTCTCTCTCTCTCTCTCTCTCTCTCTTTATCTACAAAACACATTTTTTGCTGTACACACAAAGACAAGTGTGGGCGCTCAGTTTCATCGGAAAAATAAGTTTATTTTACATTAAAGCTGATCCGTTATTGAAAATAGCAGGACCAGTGATTCATTAGCATGTCTTTGAACAAGTGTGTATAAATTGCACACACAAGCAGAGGTAGAATAGTGTTATGAATGTTAAAGCGACGCTTGAGATGTTTACTTAAAACTCAATGCTTAGTGCTGAATTGCTTTTTATTGCCGGTTGTAGGACATGACCTAGGACCGTTAGAATCCAAGCCAGCACGATGTAGTTGCTACCACTATATCGGATGCAAATAAAGACTACTTGACTCCGCCTCTCATATCTTGATGATATCATGCCACTTTTCCACTGGTATCGCTCACATTGATCTATCAAATGATGAATAAGCTTTGTGCACTCGACTTTATTCGATTATTCTCCATCTATAATCTTCAAACATCACTTATTCAGTGCTTGCTCCAAGTCAATCACGTCCCAACGAATTGATCATCTGGACAATGTAAATAAATAACGATTGCCGGTATGCAAGACTTGTCTCGTCGATACTCTGTTCATTACAATGGAATCCGAAATTCGTGTTTCGTTTAATGGAAAACACACGCTCTGATGGCTCCATTTGGAAACTGGAGCAATTGATTTCCTATGTGCAGAGAATAGAGACTAAATAATTTCAATCGCCTTAAGGGGCGTATATACTCTTCGATACTGAGCAAGCAAAGGGCAATCATCTCTCTTACTCTTATGGCAATCAGTTTCTCTCTTTGTCTACATTAAGACCAATTTTCACCGTGAAATTAGTGAAACTATAGACAAAGAGAGAAACTGATTGCCATAAGAGTAAGAGAGATGATTGCACTTTGCTTGCCCAGTGTCGGTATGTAAGCACCTTTAGGGTTTTAACAACTGTCTTATGCTATCGTCTAAATCTGTCTTGCTTCAATTTCGCTTATTATTCAATCTCTTTTGCTTTAATCTTGCTTCAATTTCGCTTATTATTCAATCTCTTTTGCTTTAATCTGGCTTCATCTGGCTTGCATCAATCTTTCTTGCTTCAATCTGTTTTGCTTCAATCTGGCTTAAGGAGAATCCAGAATAGGCGGTTTTGAGGTTAGGTTTGCAATGTTTTGGACGCGTCAACCTATTGCTTTCTTTTGTTTCATTGGCGCAGCATGGACGCGTCGACGTTCAAAATCCACCTATTCTGGACTCTCCTTTAGGGTGAAATCACATGGACGCGTCTGACGTCGTGCAATGCGTCATTTCCTGTGTAACCTACGATTTGATTGGTTTGCAGTTAGACAAGTTGTCCAAATTGGACAAATAAAGATACACAAGAAATGAAAAGAAGTTGGACGCATCGGTGTGATTTCACCCTTACTATTCAATGTAGTATGTGAATACTACTCAGCGAGTTTCTTTCTATGTTTTTTCACTTTATGCCTTAACATTTCATATGAGCATAGAATGAAACTACATAGAAAGAAACTCGCTGAGTAGAAATTTTCTAGTGACAAAATGTAAAGGCATATATGGACGTGACTCTACAGTCGACGTCATACTTGCGTTCCAGAAAGTTACTGAAGAAATTTCCACTGTGCGTATCGCTTTCTATGTTGTTTTATTCTATGCTTTAAAATTTCCTATAGGCATAGAATGAAATAATATAGAAAGTGACACGCAACGTTGAAATTTCTTTAGTAACTTTTTGGAAGGCATATCTGACGTTGACTGTACAGTCCCGGTCATTAATGCTTTCCTAACTTTCACGAGAAAATTTTACTCTGCGAGTTTCCTTCTATGTAGTATCACTCCTTGTCTTAAAGAAGCAACGGAAAATAAAACAAAAACGTAAGCATGCAATATAATATGACAGAAGTCTGCACTATCACATGTTTACGTTTCCGTTTTATTCTCCGTTGACCTAAAATTTCTTCTAAGCATAGAATAAAACTAAATAGAAAGAAACTCGCAGAGTGGTTTTTTAGTGGAAAAAACGAAGGCATTAATGACCGAAACAAAATACTCAGTTGCGTTCACTCTATCCTTTATTAGTTTATGCGCATAAACATTCAATGTAAAATCAATGCGCAGAATCTAACTCGGATACCATGAATCATAACCTCAATTTTCAAGCAGATTTATTTTATTTCGTAATTAGTCAAAAAGTCATATAAATCACCTTATGTAAATGATTGAACATCATTATGTAAGTCAAATTACCCAGGCACGTGATTTGTGATTTGAGTGACATTTCTCGGACCGAGGTTGGGATTCCCCCTGTGATTCTAGACTCTGTTCACTGGGCCATTGTCTCGACCCCGTACGCCATTCGCATACAATATCCGCCGATTTGAATCTAATCTAGTTTATGGTCATTGTCACTTGAATAATGCTCTTAGATTCCTAACCTGATATTCCTTCAACATCGATCCCTCTTCCATTCATTTTTCTCCTTCATCTAGTTTCGAAAATATATCGGAAAACTTCAAAAGGAAATTTTAAAAACTTTCTCATTGGAGTTTTCTGTACCGCCCGGACCACTGAATGCTGTTATTTTTATGGAATGATTGTTTGCTATCCCTTGGTTTAAAACGGACAACAAACATATTCATAATGAATGCTTTATACCTCTAGGGTGACCAAGGACGCTTTATTTCCCTAGGGCGAAAAGGACGCTCAATTTCCCTAGAAAAACTAAGTATGTTCTATTTGCCTAGGGACAAAAAGACGCTCAATTCCCTAGGGCGTAAAAGACGCTCAAATTCCCTAGGGCGAAAAGGCACTCTATTTCCCTAGGGAGAAAAGAACAGTTTATTTCCCTAGAGGATTGCAGTATGCTCTACTTTAGCCAGGAAAGATTTGAAATTAGAATAAGTCGCCGTTTCTGTATAGCGGCACGAAGATGCAGTTACAAAGTAATCGGCATATAAAATGTGTAGGACACCAATAAATCGCCAAGTGAATTCAAAGAATCGCATAATGGTCCGTGTATATAGAAATGGTGACCTCGTCTAAAAAGGAGACTCGTCCGCAGATCGTAATCTGGGTAGGAAGTCATCTCTCTCTTTCTCTCTCCTCAAGAGAGATTCAATCTCAACGAGTTAGGTAATACTTTGTCCACTATTAATGAGCATTGTCGTGCCGTTGACTCTTCTCTAACGATTATGTATTTAGGCTTTGAAAATTTTATTTGCAAACAAAAGCCAATTTGGATCTATTCTCGAATCTAGTACACGACTATTCTGTGCTCAAAATTCTCCACATAAACCACATCCCAAATCAATCATTTTCTAGTTTATTTATCTGCAGTACAGTCTCGAGTTCCTTGTCGGGCTATTTTGGATGTGACGTCACATGACGTCGAGTGTCCGATTACTTGTCACTTGACGTCAGGTGACCATTTACCGGTAACTTGTCACCGGACGTCATGTGACGTCACATCCGTGATTGCCTAGTTATCCTAGTGAGTTTGTGATTCTGATGGAAACTAATGGAAACTTGATGGAAAGTAGAGGAAACTGATGGAAAATAATAGACACTGATGAAAACTGATGTCGCTGTTGATGAAAGCGGCAATTTTAAGTAAGAAAGTAATGGACGAGTGGATAGAATGCGAAACAAATAGAGGATTGCTTGGAGGCTGTATAAATTATAAAGCAAAAAAAAATAGATTACTTATGACCAGGAGAAAAAGAGCAGGATGAAGGTGAAAAAGAAGAAAAAAGAATAGGCCAAGAAGGATAGGAAGAAGTACTAGATGACTTGGGTCACTATCTCACGACTAGCAACGATTCGACCAAGTCTCTCCGTTAACGGCTTCTACTACTTTATCGAATCCGGTTCTAAACGTCCGAATCGAATTTTTTCAGCTTGAATAATAATTACTGAACGTGCTAACCTAACCAGTCTCGATAAGATCATTCCCTGGCTAAATATATACCAACGAGCTAAATCCGTATCAGCCTCAACAAATTAATCCAACTTAATTATGCTTTTAAATTCTTTTTCTTTAATGCAAAAAAGAACCATTTCTTTTCATTTCTTAACCGTTTTTGATTTCCTTTGCTTTCCTTTGCATTCAGAAATTTCGTAAAAAGGAACTAGTTTGTGTTTATTTATGACATTTTTGTTTATTTACTCTGTCGCGGTCAGAACAATTTTATCACTTGCCGAGCTAGTGTTCTTGTCAGTCCTAACCTATACTCCCGGTCATTTATGCGCTCCTTTTTTCCACTAGAAAAGTTTTACTCAGCGAGTTTCTTTCTATGTTATTTCACTCCATGTTTTAACATTTCTTACAGACATTGAATAAAACTACGTAGAAAGGAACTCGCAAAGTAGAAATTTTCTAGTAGAAGAAAGGAAGGCATCAATGGCTGGGACTGTACAGTCCTTTTTTCTGCTAGAAAATTTCTACCCAGCGAGTTTCTTTCTATGTAACTTGACTCCACGCTTTTACATTTCTTATGAGCATGGATTGAGATTACACAGAAAGAAACTCACTAAGTAGAAATTTTCTAGTGGAAAATGGGAAGGCATTAATGGCTGGGACTGTACAGGCCATGAGTGCGCAAATGACAAACATATACTTGCGTCTCTTTTTAATTCATAGTCTAGTTATAAAACGCAAAGCAAAACGCAATCCTGGGATGTCACCTTTAGCCATGGAGCAATA
The DNA here is from genome assembly GCA_011057455.1 of Ganaspis sp. Gsp50. Classification (NCBI taxonomy): domain Eukaryota; kingdom Metazoa; phylum Arthropoda; class Insecta; order Hymenoptera; family Figitidae; genus Ganaspis; species Ganaspis sp. Gsp50. Next base: position 20,357 of record WNHD01000440.1, read on the forward strand.
TTAAAATTTAGAAGGGCAATCGTTAGTTAGGAATTGTCTAGTAACAAAATGTTAAAGCATACCTTGCCAGGACTGTACAGTCGGGGACAATAATGCCTTCCAAAAAGTTACTAGACAAATTCCTACTTTGCGTGTCGCCTTCTATGTTGTTTCATTCTATGACTACGTGAGAAATATTAAGGCATGAAATATAGCAACATAGAAAGCGGCACGCAGAGTAGGAATTTGTCTAGTAACATTTTGGAAGGCATTATTGTCCCCGACTGTACAGTCCTGGCAAGGTATGCTTTAACATTTTGTTACTAGACAATTCCTAACTAACGTCTGCTCTTCTACATTTTAACATTGCTCCATGGCTAATAATTTAATGTTGTCATCCCTGGCTGCCATGGCATGTTAGCCATGGAACAATATTAAAATGTAGAAGGGCAACCGTTAGTTAGGAATTGTTTAGTAACAAAATGTTAAAGCATACCTTGCCAGGACTGTACGTGTAGACCCCGTAGCCCATACACGACCTTAAGGGTGGATCCACAACTACTATTCATGAAAACTAAAAGGCTGCTAAGCAAGAAAAACTCGAAATGCGAAATAAGAAAATAAGCATTGAGAATGTATTTCAATAGAAGGGAAACTTGACACGACAGACGCTCGCGTCCATTATAGTGAATTCTAAAATTTTCTGAATCATGATGCGTAAGTTTACGGTACCGGGTCAATTTGTGTTGAATTAACATTATCAAGATTTGTTAGACCTGACAAGTTTTTTGTATTATTTAGTGGTGTCAAGGTAATTCAAGGAGGAGAAATGACGCCGAAGGAGGAAACTTGTGGTTTCTTAATTATGATAATTTATTGCGAGTAACAGGAAGAGGAGAAGGGAAAGGAAACAGCGCGGCTGAAGAGAATGGCTGGTCCTCGAAGACGCGCAAAGTTCAGTTCATTAACCAGACGGCGTAAGAGGGACGCAGTTTAGATTGCGCGGATAATCAAGTCGGGTGGTTACACGACAGGTAAACAGAGCTGAGTTCACACGTGTGACAATGAACCTGGGAGCAAGTAGAAATACTAGACAAACACGCAGCTTTTAGACTTACCGAAGACGCCCGCAAAAGACGTGATCTCGTAGTTATGCAAACCCTGTTCTAGACCAGATGGCTCCCTCTTCCTTCTAGCTTCTTCTTCTTTTTTTATTCCTCAGAGTTCTATCGCCCTCCCGAGTCACGACCAATCGTAGAACTGTCCGACGGCCCATCTCTTGTGGGCCACCTACGACGTGACCTTATCTCACATCAGAGCAAAAGCTCTGCCTTTAATTAGCTCCACTACACTCCTCGCTTTCATCATTGTCGACGATAAGTCAAATTATCTTTCGCCTTTGCGACACTTGGGTCCGAAATCGACCCTCTCATCTTTCTTCAAGGAAGCTGCTGTAACTATTTTTTGGAATTGTGATTTCTTCTAATACACCTTTTATCGGGATTGGATTTTTCTCGAAAAAGTGATAGTGTGCTTAGATTGGACGAAGGGAAAATGATTTGCAACAGATTCTGGGTCCGGAGAACTTTATCTCATTTAGAGGTTAGATTGCTTGCGAAGAAGTCATAGCGCATGCGCACTAGATACAATATGCCGACGTCATACGTCGCGCATTCGTAAAAATTTATTATTCTTGTTGCACCTTGGTAATTCATAAATTCTATAATTATATTTTACACACTTTGAATCTCTTTCTTTTTGAAAAGTTTAGTTTGTCAAAGACTGCGCAAAATGAAAATAGTGTCCAACGCAGGATAAAATGGAAACTTAGGCATCTAATAGAATAGTGCAGACGATATCTCTGTCCTATTCTATCACATGCTTACGTTTCCGCTTTATTCTGCGATGGCCTTATCGAAAAGGCGACAATTGACCCAGATTGATAAATGACTCAAGTGAAATTTTAGATACTATGATTATGCGAATAATAAAGAGCAGTGCGCCACGGTAAATTTACGACATCTTTGGATATATCAGGTGCTGTCCTGTGTCGGAAAAATGGTCACAGTGCATGATTATGTGAATAGTAGAGAGCAGTGCGCCACGGTAAATTTACAACATCCTTGAATATGCCAGGTGCTGTCACGTGTCGGAAAAATGATTCACAGTACATGGCTTTCTATTATTCGCATAATGATGGATTTTAAAATTTTACTTGGGAAATTTGTCCTAGGCCTAATTTGTCCATCTGAGTCATTTATCGCCAATACTTTCATTCGTGATCATCCTTCGACACTCGGGTGCTGTCCAATGTCAGAAAAATAGCCAAGACTTTACAATCGGCGCTCACATGTGTTAGAAAGTGAGGTTATCTATTTATTTGTATCCCTAACCTAAAACGACACAACTCTTTAACGGATTTTAAAAAGATGTACGTTTTTTCTTCGGGATTTGTTGAATTTCACGATTTACTAACCTAAAAAGTTTGAAATTTGACGTTTTATTGACAAAATTCAAAAACCAAATGGACCACCCAACAAAATTGTTGATTATATTATAAAAATTTTTGGAACAGAGTAAATCGAGTAAAAATGTTGTTGAGTGATGCTGAGGGGTTCTTTTTGAGAAAAAAGAAAAGATAGTTAATTAGCTGGATATCAATCTGGTCGATTGGGTATTGAAAAGAGCTGCTTAATTCTTAGATGCCTAACCTACGTAACCCCTTTGAGTCTACGAATGTTAATAGTTTCGCTTTTGCAGGCCTGTTGCACGATCAACGTGTACGGTAGGTTGTATGGAGTCTGCAAAGGTGGGTACATAACGCGAATGCCAACCTAACCGAGAGAGCCGATCGCCTTTCTCAGAATTAGATAAGTCCCTTTATTGGTGATCGGATCACCAGCAGTAGCAGTAGTAGCAGCAGTAGCCAGCACCACAGCCAAGTTCAAGGTTGGCTGGTTAAAAATAACCTGCACTCCAGAGTTGCTGCTCTTGCTTGCCACCAGCCGCATCATCTCACCCAATATTTTCTGACCAACACTCATTCTCGATATTCCTCATCCTTCCGGCACAATAATCCCCCTTGTCGTCACGTTTAATCGCCCTTTAAGGTTATGTGCGAAATCCTGAATGATTATCTAGGGATCTGCCTTTATGTTTCTTTTTCTTTTTTTTAAAAAAAATAAATCGTTTATTATAAATGAATGAATAAATATTTCCTTCCGAATCAATTGTTTTTTTTTTTTAATTGGTCGGGTATGGACATTTTAGAGACGAGATTTGAGATTTTAGACACACGCTTGTACATTCGTGGAATATTGACTGACAAGAACGTCTTTTAAAGAAGAATCCAGAATAGGTGGTTTTAGGTTAGGTTTTCATCATTGACACGGCGCTTTCGTTGTCCTTGTCACTCCGATGCTTTTTTTTATAGGAATCACAAGGACAGTTTAGACTCGATTCACGCGTAAGGTTGGCGTTCTATAACTGTTTTTCTTGGCGATTTATAATTAGGCAGGGACTAAAAAGAGACGAAAATATATGTTTGTCATTTGCGCACTCATGGCATAGTGAAAATTTCTACTCAGCAAGTTTCATTCTATGTAATTTCACTCCATGCCTTAATATTTCATATGGGTGTTGAATAAAACTACATAGAGAGAAACTCGCTGAGTAGAAATTTTCTAGTGAAAAAAAGGAAGGCATCAATATTTCTACTTAGCGAGTTTCCTTCTATGTTGTTTCACTTTATGCCTTAACATTTCATATGGGCATAGAATGAAACTACATAGAAAGAAACTCGCTGAGTAGAAAGTTTCTAGAGACAAAATGTAAATGGCCATGACTGTACAGTCACTTTCATATATGCCTTTACATTTTGTCACTAGAAAAGTTCTGCTCTGCGAGTTTCTTTCTATGTAGTTTTACTCCATGCCTTAACATTTTATGTGGGCATAAAATAAAACTACATAGAAAGAGACTCATAGAGTAGAATTTTTCTAGTGACAAAATGTAAAGGCATGTATGTTCGGGGCTGTACGGTCGGGGACTAGAATGCCTTCCAAAAGGTTACTAGACAAATTCCTACTCTGCGTGTCGTTTTCTATGTTGCTTTATTTCATGCCTTAATATTTCTCACATAGGCATAGAATAAGGCATTATTGTCCCCGACTGTACTAGACCGTGAATAAAAGAGATGAAGTTTGTCATACTTGTTCTTGTGACAAAAAGCAACGCAATAGAATAGACCTTTTCATCTTGTTATTTGTGTCTTTTTCCAGCGCATGCGCTAATGCATGAATCAGCCGATGACACAAAACTAGCAAGATGAAAAGATCGCTGCGCAGTCATGGGACGTCACCCTCATTACATGAAGTGAGTTCCGAACCCTGATGAGTCCCTGATCAATGTTCCACGCATACAAGCGTGTGTCTAAAATCTCGAAACTCGTCTCTAAAACTCTTAATTTGTCTTTTGTGTGGTAAAATTAGGCTTTTAATACAACAATAAGTGTCCGCGTGCTCTGAATATTATTATTAATAAAGATTTTTTTGGCATAATCCTTGGAAATCACTGAATAAGTGGAAATTGACAACTTTTAGGTTATAGACACTTCTTGAATTGTTTCATATTATTACTCTGATATATTGAGCTTAATTCTAAGAGTTATTATTTGAAAGGACATTTTGTGTCTTTTTCAGTTAAATAATCGTATATAGAGTGAATAGTATCATGGTAGTCATAGGAAGCATGTGTTTTTTTTGTCTTGTACTCGTGGGCAGTCACTACCATGATAGTATTGCTACTGTATATTTTTATTTGAATATAACAATCTCCAGATCTCCCTTAAAAAATTTCTAAAAGTCAAGATAAAAATCTACGTTATCAAACTTCCTTCTTTGAGGTTATGTGGCCTGGGTTTCTTTTTCTATTGCAATTTGCAACTTTTTTTAAAAGAATAAACGAAAGTGCGTACATTAGAAAATGACGAGAATTTTTGCCCACGTATATAATGAAATTTTTTTCAATTGACGAAAAGCCAATTAATTCTCTTACAAATAATTGAGATTCGCTAAGTAATTCGCTAAAGCGTTGTAACGGTTTAAAGTTGAAGGTACTTACCTTCTCTTTTGTTCAGTATATCCAGCACTTGTAACTAATAATTTATTTATTAAATGGTATTAAAATATTTTAATTATGAATCACAACAATTTAATTCGTATTAAAGAAACCATTTGTTTTTCTTTATTCAAAATAACTTTTTTTAATGTATAAAATAAAATATTATAAAACAAAATATAATAAAATTAAATATTATAAAGTGAAATATAATAAAATTAAATTTTATAAAATAAAATAATAAAATATTGTAAATTAATACATTAATTAATTTATTAATTAATACAAATTAATACACTTTTTATTTACTACTTGATAAATATATAAATTCTTTAAAAAAAAGTTTCAAATTTATGAAGACTATACATTTCATTAAAATAGAAAAAATTGTTTTCAAAACAAAAAGTAGACATTAGTGGTAATTGAAAAAAAGACAGTTTTAGAATGCAGGATGAACTTTATTGCAAGTTACATAATGTGAGCATCAAAAGACGGGGAATTATAAGAATGAAAGTAATTTGAAGGCGAGATCTCGGCGCTACGTTAATCTAGTGTTAAAAAAGTCTAAATTCCTTATAATCGACTTAAAAAGAAGTCGAAACAAAAAATGATTTTAAAAGTACGGTTAAAATTAGAAGACTCCTAAAATTCCAAAGGGAGAAACATTTTCAAATCTTTTATTACATCCACTCGCTCCCTTATTACTCAACTTTTTGGATATGTTTTCCAAGTACTTTTATTAACCCAAGTCTCAAAAAATCATTTCAATTTTTACATTTTACCTTTGGCTTTTAATAAATTTTTAACCTCCGGTATAATCAATTTTTAATTAACCTTTCGGTTTCAATGAATTAACCGTTGAATTCATTTTTACTGCTTTAAGTTTTCAGACAATATAAAAGTGGATTATCATTCTTGACGTTTATTGGGACAAAAAATTGCGTTAACAAAAAAAATTATTGTTAAGTACAGACAATAAAGGAATTATTTACAATGTAAATTTTTGCGGAATGTTTGTGAAAGATTTCTTAACTCTGAGAACATTATAATTTTTACAACCCGTGTGATTAGGGAATCAAAAAAGTGCAACAAAAGGTGGTTTTAAAATTTGGAATAAGCGCGTTATACATCGATTTTTATTAAAATACCAACTATAATTTTTGTTTTTCTAATATAAAGTTCTAAATTGACTCTCATTTGAATCAAACAAATTCGTGACAATGGGAATTAATTATCTCAGCTCTTCTTGTTTCTCTTCTTCATTTTCTTTTTCTTCTACTTTTTCATATTCTTTTTCATATTCTATTTCATCTTCTTTTTCATCTTCTTCTTCATCTTGTTCTTCATTTTCATCACCTTTTTTTATCACCTTCCTCTTTTTCATCATCTTTTTCTTATCCATTTTTTCGCCTTCTTCCTCTACTTCTTTTCTCGCTTTTTTTTAAATTCTAAGGACAGTGCACAATTGTAAGTGTAAGAAAAATACAAAGTGTATCATACGATCGCATTCAAGGGCTTATTTTCTACGCTTATATTGTAACTTCTATTGACGCGCATCGATAATTACATTTTTATTCTCAACATCGTTACCTCTCGCGATTAAAACTGATTGCAACATCTTTTCACGGTTAGTTAACCATCAGCAGTCTGTACAAAATTCGATTAAACCAACCTTCGCAAAATAAAACCAAGCACTCGACGATAAATAAAAATCAATTTGTCAATTCTATTCAATTTACCTAAAAACTTAGGTAACAAAGGTGCTACGTAAAATTTGAAAAACATCTTTTCAAACATCGCATATATATATATTTCTAAACAAAAGGAACTATTGTATAAAAGAGAAGAAGAGTCAACTACAACAATTCGAACACTTGGGGAATTAAAATTAATTACTATTAAAAACTATCGATTAGAAAATTAATCAATTAAAATACTCTCTAGAATTAAAATCTACTAGTTATTTTTAGAAACAAAAAAAATATCGATCCCAACGGGTCGCTTTTTTAGAAAAATCAATTTGACCAATACATTCAAGAATTTAAAAAATTATAAAAATTATCTTTTCCCAAAAGGGAATAAAAAGAAGTGATTTTTTTAAATAACTGACTGCAAATATACTATCTCCAAAAATATTACAAAAGTATCAATATAAACACGATTAAGGAATATACAATAATGTGACCAAAAAAATAAAAATTGGCCATTAACATCGAAATCTCCATTACGAGAAATTCGATCTATTCTATCAAATACCATCTTCTGTACAAGATTCGCATTTTTTTTAATCCAGCCTCTAAATTCCATTTTTCATAATTCCCATTTTCTTTAACCTTCACGAACTATCAGTCAAATGACATTATTTGTCAAGACGAGAAACGCCTTTCATTTAACTCTTCAAGTTCCCTACAGATGTGACGCATTTGAATTAATTGTTATTTTCTCCAGATGGGAGGAAACACACTTTCTTTTTGTCGCAAAAAGGATAAAAATCCTAGGTAATTCGCGACAGAGAATTGAGACAATAAGGGTCAATTGAATGGTATTGATTCAACCCAGACCAGCCCATTGTACAAAATCTGGTACTTCTCTCACTGGAACGTCTCTCGCTAAAGCTTTTACCCTTAAATTTCTGTCTTCAGTTAGCAGCACGACGTCCCTTCTCAATCGTCTAGGTTGGCCTTCTCCTGAAAGAAAACACAATTTTTCTTTACGATTTAGACTTATCAATTAAGAAATCTGCAATACCGACTGTTGGTAATACAGAGATCTCAAGTTATCGACTGCTAAACAGTCGGCTACCGACATTATCGACCGTTGAGTGTCCGAACTATCAACTGTTGGTAACACAGACACCTGAATTATCGACTATTGGTAACACATGACCTGAATTATCGACTATTGGCAACACATGTACCTCAGTTACCAACTATTGGTAACATAGATACCTGAATTATCGACTACTGGCAACACAGCTACCCGACTTATCGACAATTGATAACACGGATATCTGAGTTATCGACTATTGGAAATTTCTTACGTAATTTTTTTCACTGAATCAGAATCTGAGGTCAGAATTCAAATGCTAGTTCGCGTTTCCTTTCTAGTCTCAAAAAACAATAAATTTAAGTTTAAATTGTTGTAGAATTTGTAAAAACTATTTTAAAAATGCTAAACTAACACCAATGCAATCTTTGAAATATTACCTTTAATTTAAGCCCAGAAAACTTAAAAAATATTCAGTGGTTTCTGAGATATGACTCAAAATGTCTGCACGTGTAAATCGGCCGAGCCTTAAAAGCCATTACTTTCAGGTAAAATCTCAGTTTGGCCGATTTACAGACGCGGACGTTTGGAGGCATATCTCGGGAACTACTGAATATTTTTTAAGTTTTCTGGTCTCAAATTAAAGATAACACTTCAAAGATTACATGAGTGTGAGTTTCGCATTTTTAAAATAGTTTTTACAAATTTTACAACAATTTAACCTCAAATTTCTTGTTTTTTGAGACTCGAAAGAAAAGGCGAAGTAACTGTTGAATTCTGATCTCGGATTCGGATTCAGTGGCCCGAAATACGTAGCGAATGACTAGTCTGATTTTTTGGGCAAAAAGAATTATTTTATTTTGTGCGGCTGTGTAATTATATAAAGAATTTCAATTAATCAAGATCATTATTTTTAAAATTAAAATCATTATAAGTATTTTAAAGTGTTTTTAAATATATTTTAATGTGTCTTTAAATATTTCTTGATATTCTGAAGTATTTTAAAGAAGTTTTATGTATTTTGAAATGTTTTAAAGTATTTGAAGGTAGTTTTAAATATTTGTAAGTACTCTAAAGTAATTTCAAGTACATTTAAATATTTTGAAGTATTCTCAAGTGTTTTTAAATATTTTTGAGTATTTTTCAATATTTTGAAGTATTTCTAAAAAATATTTTAAAGTATTTTGAAGTAGTCTGAAGTAATTTTGTATTTGTATTTGTAATTTGTATTTGTATTTGTAAGTTTTTTGAAATATTCTATAGAAATTTTAAAATACTTTAAAATATTTAAATTTCTTTTTAAACATTTAAAAACACTTTAATATAATTATTTAAAATAATTCAAAATAAGTTTTTTTCCGAGAAAAAATTATATTATTAATTTTGGCAAAACACAGTAAACAAAAGAAAAATAACTGCCCATGACATAAATGAGATTTTCACGAGATTTCCATGAATCCGCGAGAAATAAGGAGATTCCCTGAGAATTCTAGGTTTTTCATGTTTTCCTGAGTTGTATAAACCCTTTGACAATACAGATATCTGAATTATCTACCATTGGTATTGCAAATTCCTGAATTATCGACTATTGACACTACAGATGCCTGGATTATCGATTATTGCCGCTACGTCCACCTAAATTATCGTCCGTTGGTAATAAAGGGATCCGAATTATCGACTGGTGGTAATGAAGGGGGATCAATTTACGACTATTTGATAACACAAATACCTGTATTATCGACAAACATATATGCAATGACGGCTAATATCTATGACAATTGAGAATGAAAGTTGTTAGAACTTTCATTTCTAACAACTTTCATTCTTTGTATCGGGACAAGTGTTACCGACTATCGTCAAAGTAGGGAGCTACTTTACCATCTGTCGATATAGCAGATATTGTGTGTGTCCCTTCATAATTCACAAGAAGCTTTAAACAGTCAAAATGAATAGTTTTGATCCAAAACTGAAACTTTTTTCGCAATTTCCATTCTTTTGTGGCAGAAAAGGTATAATTGAAAAGAAAAGTCAATCAATTAAAAATCAATCAGATGTTTCGCAGTAACAAATATGTGAATTTCTTACCTGGAGGTGTTTGATCTTTAGGACACGGCCTGCAGAGGCTGAGACAGGTAGCCAAGATCCGATCATCGTTTCTCGTCAATCCGTCCTGAAACAATATGAAACAATCAATGAAACATCAATTTTGCTTAATATTCAAAAATACACCTTTTTCTCTTTTCTTTTACTTTAGTTTTACTTTGTTTTTTACTCCTTTCTTTTCTTTTTTTACTATTTTTTTAACTCTTTTTTTGTTCTTTTGTTTACTCTTTTTTTGTTCTTTTGTTTACTCTTTCTTTATTCTTTTATTTACTATTTTTTTATTCTTTTCTTTAATTTTTTAAATTATTTTTTAATTCTTTTTGCTTCCTCATAGGGAAGCATTGTTTTACTCTTTTTCTAGTCATTTTTACTCTTTTCTTTACTCTTTTATTTTACTCTTCTTTTCTACTCTTTTTTTCTACTCTTCTTTTATGCTCTTCTTTTCTATTTTTTTTCTGCTCATTTTTTCTGCTCTTTTTTCTTACTCTTTTTTTTTCTCCAAAGTTATTTTCCCTGGGTTTGGAAAATAGTTGTACGAGGGCTTGTTAGGCGTAGAACAATCTGACGGTGTGTGTGCGTGAAATAAATACGCCTACAATATTGGCATCGATATCGCCAGGGTATAATCACAAGGGGCAGAAGAAAATAAATTCGAATGCCTATCTCACGGGAGGGGAAAAGAAGAAGAGAAGAGAAGAGATCTTGAGGGACTCTGAGATGGGATCTTTCACTCATTGGTGCGAGAAGAAAAGTTAACGAGCGCCAGTTGTTATCGAACATTTCTCGAGATCTGAGTTCCTGTTGCGATTGTATCCAAGCTCGAGTATCAAGATTCTTGCCAAGTAGATAGCAAACGATAGCGCAAGCTAGATGCGTGTCCATCACAACTCTCTCGGGTAAAATTTATTTCTCTCTCCATCTCTCCATCTCCCCTCTCTCTTTTTTATCTCTCTCTCTCTCTCTCTCTTTCTCTTTCTTTTTCTATTTCTTTTCTTTATTTCTTTATTTCCCTTTTTCTGTCTTTCTTACACTTTTTTCTCTCTCTTTCTTTCTCATTTTTTTCTCTGATTCTTTTTCAATTTCTTTCTCTTTCTTTCTCTTTCTTTCTCTTTCTTTCTCTTTCTTTCTCTCTCTCTCTCTCTTTTTCTCTCTCTAAATCTCTCGCATTCCTGCTCTGTGTTTGCTTAAAAAATCCGATTTTCTTTTTGGGAGACATTTCTTACCTGAGCAAAATCCTCTTCGACAGTGAAAGTACTCGATGTCAAAACGGTGCCTCGAGTTGTTAAGCACCGAATTGCAGGATTTCGACTCCTGGCAAATGCAAGGGCAGCCTTTGCATTTTCAGCAACTCTTGCCACGTGCTCAGGATTTAATGCTGCTCTCGATGCTGGTTGAGAGTCTCGGGTGCCTGCTCCTCGTGCGAGGCCTTCCAATTCATTTAGAACTGAAACAGATAAATAAACAAAATTTAATAAAACGCAAAACTGCAAATAAAAAAAAATGAAAAGCAAAACGAGACAAACTGAAGAAAAAAATAAAACACGACGAGTAAATTAAATAAGAAACGAAACACAAAAACTAAAAATACGGATGTGACAAGAAAAATAAAGAGAATAAAAAATAAATTAAATAAAAAATGAATTAAATAAAAACTAAATTCAAAAATAAATTAAATAATTTAAGCCAATTCTTATCAAGAAATAGATTTGTTTAGTTCTTCCGTTGCAGCCTTAAAGCATCAGTTAACCAGTTCCTTGAGACATATTTTTTAAATATAATATACTCTCTTTTTTTATGTATTAAAGGGCCTTTGCCCGTTTGTATGAGAAAATAAAATAAAATAAAATAAAAAATGAATTAAATAAAAACTAAATTCAAAAATAAATTAAATAAAAACTAAATTCAAAAATAAATTAAATAAAAAACAAAACACGACAACTGAATAAAAAAAACACGGAAAATAAAATAAAGAACGAAACACGACAACTAAATAAAAAACGAAACGTGAAAAAAATAAGATGATTAAAAAACAGGAAAAATAAATTAAATAAAAAAAGAAAATTGACCACGCCAAGGCTACAACTAAGAAGAAAGAGAAGAGACAAATAGACTAAAAAGCAAACGAGAGAAACCCAAAAAAAGGGAAATTTCACTGAAAAGAAAAAAATGTTTCATCGCGCGGCAGATTTGAAAAAAGATTCTAATGAGTCAAAAAAACGAAGGACAAAATTGTTCAAAATTTTTACAAGATTCATCAATCACTGTCAGGCAATTATCATTATCATCATCATCATCATCATCGAAAAAGAGTGAAAATAAAATTGTCGAAAGTGTTTAGCCTCGAAAAGTGTGATGAGGCAGTTTTTTTTAAATCAACGATAAATATGACGCTGATTCTGCAAAGTAAATTCTCAAAAGAGAGAATTTTCAAGCGATGACCTAAGACACTTGGACCTCGGTGAAAGGTCTTTAAAATTAAACCTTGATGAAGAAATACCGGCAGGAATTAACGTTTTTGTTGATCGTCAATTACTTAATAGATTATGTTACAAACTTTGTTTTAGAAAAAATAAACAAACGAAAACAAACATAAAGTAAAGCAAAACAAAAATACAACAAAAGCAAAACCAAATCGAAACGAAAATAAAACAAAAGCAAAACAAAAGCGAAACAAAAATAAAACAAAACAAGAGCAAAACAAAAACGAAACAAAGCAAAACAAAAGCAAAACAAAAGCGAAACAAAAATAAAACAAAACAAGAGCAAAACAAAAACGAAACAAAAATAAAACAAAAGCAAAACAAAAACGGAAGAAAAATAAAATAAAAGCAAAACAGAAACGAAACAAAACAAAGATAAAGCAAAACAAAAACAAAAGAGAGAACACTAATTGTAAGCTTTTAGTTAACGTTACAGTATTTAGGGAGCAAAGAATCAATTTTCTTCTTTGCCACATCGTTCATCCTCGTCTCGACGAGATAAGAACACGCAGGGTCAGATTCTCTAGCGAAATCAAAAGCCAATAAATCAAGCATCTGACCAGCAAGCCAATGAAAGAATTCTAGGAATTCAAAGATCGGCAGATAGGTTGACTCCTAAAATGGGAAGCCGGCACGAAGTGCGAAATGTATTTTCTTCTTTTCCTAAATCTTATCTTATCAATCTCAAGAAGATCTCAAGTACGAATCAGAGACTAAGCAAAAAAAATCCTCGTTACTATTATTCAAATGGTCATTCAACTCAAGAATTTTAAAATTCGAGAGAAAAAAACTAAATTAGAGAAAAGTAACCCAATTCGAGAAAAGTAACCCAATACGAAAAAAGTAACTCAAATTGAAAGAAAAATAACTAAATTCAAGAAAAAAGTAACTAGATTCAAGAAAAAAGTAACTAAATTCAAGAAACAGGTAACTAAATTCAAGAAAAATAACTCAAAAAAAAAATGACACTAACTTCTAGAAATGTAACAAAATTCGTGAAAGGTAAGTTATTTCCAGAAAAAAGTAACTCAATTTGAGACAAGTAACTCAATTTGAGACAAGTAACTCAATTAGAAGAAACATGAAATACATTCAAGAAAAGTAACTTAATTCGCAAAAAGTAACTCAAATTGAAAGAAAAATAACTAAATTCAAGAAAAAAGTAACTAGATTCAAGAAAAAAGTAACTAAATTCAAGAAAAAGGACAAATTTCGTGAAAGGTAAGTTATTTCCAGAAAAAAGTAACTCAATTTGAGACAAGTAACTCAATTAGAAGAAACATGAAATACATTCAAGAAAAGTAACTTAATTCGAAAAAAGTAACTCAATTGGTAACTAAATTGAACAAAAGTAAATAAATGAAACAAAAAGTAGCCCAATTCAAGAAAAGTAACTAAATTCAACGAAAAAGATAACTCGATACGAAATAAAAGTAACTAAATTCAAGAGAAATAACTAAATTCTAGAAAAAGTAGCATAATTCGTGAAAAGTAACTTATTTTCAGAAAAAAGTAACTCAACTTAAGATAATCAACTCAATTAGAAGAAAAATGAACTCATTCAAGAAAAGTAACTTAATTCGAAAAAAATAACTCAATTAAAAACTAAATTCAACAAAGTAAATAAATTCGAAACAAAAAGTAACTCAATTCAAGAAAAGTAACTTAATTCAAAAGAAAAATAAATAAATTCTACGAAAATAGTAACTCGGTTTGAAATAAAAGTAAATAAATTCAAGGAAATTAACGAAATTCAAGAAAACTAACTAAATTCCAGAAAAAGTAACATAATTCGTGAAAAGTAACTTATTTCCAGAAAAAAGTAATTAAACTTAAGATAATCAACACAATTAGAAGAAAAATAAAGTCAATTCAAGAAAAGTAACTTAGTTCGAAAAAAATGTAACTCAATTACAAATTAAATTCAACAAAAGTAAATGAATTCTAAATAAAAAGTAACTCAATTCAAAAGAAAAGTAACTAAATTTGAGAAAAGTAAACAATATTAAGAAAAATAAATAAGTTCCAGAAAAGTAAATTAATTCGTCAAAAGTAACTTATTTCCAGAGAAAAGTAACTCAATTAGTAGAAAAGTTACTCAATTAGTAGAAGAATGAAATACATTCAAGAAGAGTAATTTAATTCGATAAAAGTAACTCAATTGGAAATGAAATTCGAAGAAAATAACTAAATTCAAGAAAAATAACTAAATTCATGAAAAATAACTAAATTCTAGAGATAGAAACATAATTCGTGAAAATTAACTTATTTCCAGAAAAAAGTAACTTAACTTAACATAATTATCTCAATTAGAAGAAAAATAAGCTCAATTCAAGAATAGTAACTTACTTCGAAAAGAAGTAACTCAAATGGAAACTAAATTCGACAAAAGTATATAAATTCGAAAAAAGTAACTCAATTCGAGAAAAGTAACTTAATTTAAAAGAAAAGTAACTAAATTGTATGAAAAAAGTAACTTTATTCGAAAGAGTAATAACTCAATTTGATAAAAGTAACTCAGTTCAAAAAAAATAAAGAAGTTCCAGAAAAGTAACTTAATTCGTGAAAAGTAACGTTTTTCGAGAGGAAAGTATTTCAATTCGAAGAACGTAACTTAAGTGGTATCTAAATTCGAGAGAAGTAACCTAATTCGTGAAAATTAACTTAATTCAAGTGAAAAGTAACTCAATTCGATAATAGTAACTCAATTCGATACTATTAACTCAATTAGACGAAAAATGAACTAAATTCTTGAAAAGTAACTTAATTCGAGAAGAAAGAAACTGAATTCATGAAAGGCAACTAAATTAGAGGAAAAAGTAATTAGATTTAATTACTAATAAATAATAAAACTAACTAAAGTCGACAGAAAAGTAACTAAATTCGTGAAAATATTTTAATTCGAAAGAAAATGAAATTAATTCGAGATGAAAGTAACCGGATTCGGGAAACTCAATTCAATTAAAGAAACGAAATTCAAGAAAAGAATAACTAAATTCAAAAGAAAACCAACCAAAATCCCAATCAACGATAAAAAGAATCGTTTTCACAAACCAAAAAAAAAACCTCTCTAGACTGCAATTATTCACAGACGTTGCAATTTTTTTCTCAACGATAAGCATCTTGCTTATTTTCTGGGGTGTTTCTTTTCGGTGAAGACGAGCCTCGAGCAGTGAATTACTTGATGCTCAATTCTCAATGGTGCCGCCCACAACAACTCAGAAATTCGGATCGTCTCTGGGAAAAAAAAGAGAGAGAAAAAAAATGACTAAAAATATTCTCCAGATTGAAAAATTCCTAAAAAAATCTTATCCTTCACCCATTCGAAAGATCTCATTTAGTTTTCAATTTCTCGCCATCTGATTTTCAATCTCAAAGATGATCCTTCATCAGAGATTCAGCAACTTATCCTCCAGCATCCTCTATATGCATCTGTTTGCAGTCGTGAGAACTTAACTGTGAACTCACTGTTGCTGGGTCAGGTTAGTCGAGCCGCTAAGAGGTCAAAGGCTCATTTTGCTGCCAACAATACTTTCGTTTTTCGATGCCAAACGCCACGCTCTAAACCTCAAGAGATTATTTCCCCAAGTGCAAGACTGACAAAAATTATTTTTAAAACCTTTCTCAATTGATTTCAAATTTGCTGTCAAATTTGCTTTACAATTTTATTATAAACTTTCCTAGTCATTTTTCACTGTTTTAGAGATAAAAAAAAAATTTGCGTCACCGATTGCTGGCAAAATAAAAAAATAGGCTTTATCCGATATTGTGTAGAAAGTGACCTACTTTATCGACCGTGAGTTAAAAAGCGATCTGCTTTACCGACCCTAGTTTTGGAAGAGGCTGGACTTGCCGAACGTGGTTTAAGAAGAGATCTACATTATCGACCATCGTATAAGAAGAGTTCTATTTTATCAACCATTGATTAAGAAGGTGTCTACTTTACCAACCATCGCTTTATGAAGAGTTCTACTTTATCAAACATCGCTTCATGAAGAGTTCTACTTTATCGAACATCGCTTTATGAAGAGTTCTATTTTATCGGCCATCGTTTAAAGAGATATACTTTATAATAAATTTTGATAATTTTAATAATAATTTTTAATAATAAATCTACTTTATCAACTATCATTTAAGGAGAGGTATACTTTTTTGACAATCGATTAATAGAAGATCTACTTTATTGACAATCGATTAATAGAAGATCTACTTTATCAACGATCATTTAAAAAGAGGTCAACTTTATCGATCATCATTTAAGAACAAGTCTACCTTATAAACCATCATTTAAGAAGAAAGCTTTTAAATCGACCATTGTTCAAGAAGAGATCTACTTTATTGACCATCGTTTAAAAAGAGATCAACTTTATTTACAATCTTTTAAAAAACATCTACTTTATTGACAATCGTTTAAAAACAGTTCTACTTTGTCGACAATCACTTAAGAATTTGAACAATTTTATTTATTTTATTTTTTTATTTTATTTATTTTTTTTTGATCAGGCTAGCTTTATCGACCACAGCTCAAAAAGTGATCTGCTTTAGCGATAATAGATTAACATGCCAGCTGTTTTATCGATCATAGTTTAGATTTACATTATCGATAGTCTAGTAAGTAGTAGTAGTAGTAGTCTAGTAATAGTCTAGTAAGCTATCTTCTTTATCGACCGTAACTCATAAGGAAATCTGCCTTATGGACCACAGTGCAAAAGGCGACCTGCTTTATTGGCAAAGACTTAAACATCAATCTCCTTTATCGACCAAAAATTAATAAGCGATTTGCTTTATCGGTCAAAAATTAAGCAGCAATTTCTTTTGCCTATTTTTATCTTTTATCGACAACTTACCTACCGATATGCTTTATCCAAAATTGCTCATAAAGAGATCTGTTTTATCGACAACAACGCTTTAAGAGGTCTGTTTTATCGATCATAGCTTTTAACGAAGGCTGTTTTATCGACTAGAGTTTAATTGATCTGTTTTATCGACAACTCATAAATAGATCTTTTTTTTCAACCATATCTCTTAAAGAGGACTGTTTTATCGACAATGGGTCATAAATCGATCTTCTTTTTCGATCACAGTTTATCAAGAGATCTGATTTATCGACAATAGCCTAATAGGCGATCTTCTTTATCGACCGTGGTTTAAAAATTACTCTGCTTTATCGGCAACAGTTTAAAAAATCGATTCGCATTATCGACAGTTGCAATAAAAGGTACCTGCGTTATCGATGGCCGTTTAAGAAAAAAACTATAATTATATTTTGTAAAAAAGCTCAAATTAAATTGAAAATAATGCTGTACGGAGAATAATCGCGATGGTATTTTTAGGAGCTGCAGACAACAACGCTACACTAGTTTCATAATAAATCGTACCCTTGTCACGAGAGGGTTGGCGACGAGACTTTCCCAAACCACTCTCGAGCGTCCCCCGACTCTGCAAATTCAATGATCGATTTGTGTTCGCATCGCCAGGAAAATAGTCCAAGAAAACATCTTGGCGATTTAAAAAAAATGTTTCGACAAAAATCTTGAATCGCTCAAGCAATAAAATGCGTGATTTCATTTCAAAACAAAAAGAAAAGCCACGAGCGTAAAACAATTGAACAAAAATTGTAATTAATCACATTAATTGACGTCAATTAGGGTAAACAAATTATTCATAAAAACACAAGCAAACGAAACAAGAAAAAACAATTTTCACTCCAGTGATGATTAGGCTTATTAATTTTAAAAATGTGTCAGGCACTTAAGAGTGATACAAAAAGTGTCTTGAAAACTGTCAACTAAAAATGCAAAATCTCAAGCACCGATCAAGTAATTGACTGTGGAAGGCCAAAAAGAAAAAGAAATAGATTTTAAAACGATTGACAGACGATGATGAGGCCTTCATCTGTCAGTAAACGATAAATAAAGGCAAAAAAATCCCAATCATTCGTTAATGTATTTTAATTATGAATGCACTTACCAACGAGTGGGATCATCAGTGTGTAAATCGGTTGAGCACCAGAAACGGCCTTCGTGATGCTCTGCAGTTGGGGCAAATAATCGATGAAGCAATTCGTGTCTGGGACTAGTTGCCTCGGTTTAACTTCGATATCCACCGATACAGAAGATTTACTCAAGATTGCCTGCAACCAAACAAGGACAACAATTTAAAAACAAAAAATTAGTAAAGACACTTCAAGATTCAATTTAAAATTCTTTAAAATTCTCTTCAAATGAGTTTTTGAATTCATTAAAATATTCAAAACGATTTCAACTGAAATGCGGTGTAACTAAAAAAGTGAACAATATCAATAGTTGAAAATATAGAAATCTGAATTACCGACCGTCGTTAACATTGAAATCTGTATTACCGACTGCAGTTAATGTTGAAATCCGCGTTACCGACCGCTACTAATATTGAACTCTGCATTTCCGACAGTAGGTAATGTTGAAATCCACGTTACCGACCGCTACTAATATTGAACTCTGCATTGCCGACCATCGCTAGTATTTAAGTCTGTATTACCAATCATCGTTAATGATGAAATTTTTATTACCGATCGTCGTCAATATTGAAATCTATATTATCTATCACAACAAACGTTGCTGATATTGAAATATGCATTATCGATTATCGCAATCGTTGTTGATATTTAATTCTGCGTTATCGATCATAGCAATCGTTGTTGACATTGAAATCTGCATTATCGATCATCGCGATAGCTGTTAAAATTGAAATCTGCATTATCGATCATCGTGATAGTTGTTAAAATTGAAATCTGCATTATCGATCGTTGCGATAGGTGTTAAAATTAAAATCTGCATTATCGATCATCGTGATAGTTGTTAAAATCGAAATCTGTATTATCTATCGTTGTCCAGTTTGAAATCTGCATTACCTACCGTTGTTAATAATTTAATCTGTGCTACAGATTAACGCAAGTTAAAATTTCTGTTTAGAATCGTTCCTAATATTAAAATTTGTATTATCGATCGTTGTCAATATTGAAATATGTGTTATCGATCATCGCAGTAGTTAATGTTGAAATCTGTATTACCTACCGTTGTGAATATTGAATTCTGTATTATCGATCATGACCAAGTTAAAACTTGCATTGTCGATCGATGTTAATATTCAAATCTGTATTATCGATTGTTTTCAAAAATGGAAACTGCATTACCTATTGTTGTTAATAGTAAAATCTGTATTACCAACCATTGACAAATTAACAATTTGTATTATCGATCGTTGTTAAGAATGCAATGCGCATTACCTATTGTTTTTAATAGTAAAATCTGTATTATCGACCACTGAGGAGTTAAAAATGTGTATTATCGATCGTTGTCAAAAGTTCAATCTGCAGTACCAAACGCTGTTAATATTGAAATCTGCATTATCAATCATTCTCAATAATCATTACTATCGATCGTTGTCAATATCGAAGTCTGTTTTATCAACCTTTGTCATTTTTGAAATTCATATCTCAGTCAACATTGAAATCTGCATTATCGACTGTGGTAAATATTGAAATCTGCATTATCGACTGTGGTAAATATTGAAATCTGCATTATCGACTATAGTCAATACTTAAATCTGCATTATTGACCATGGTCAATATTGGAATCTGTATTATCAATTGTCGTCATCATGCACAACTGTATTATCGGTCGTAGTCATTCTTAAAATCGGCATTATCGATCGTAATTAATATTGACGTCTTTATTATCGGCTCTTATCAATGTTGAAATCTGCATTATCGATCGTGGTGGATATGGAAGTCTGTATTATCGATAATCGACAAATGAAAAATCTTCGTCATCTAACAAAGAATTCTAATTTAGTTACAGACTGACGTGAAAGCAGATTTCCAAGTTATCAACGGTTGCCAATGCAGAAATCTGAATTATCGACAACTGTTAACAAAATAATTCGCTACATAGACCGTCGTTACAAATGAGATCTACCTTATCGATCTGCCTTAGCAATCACTGAATACACATTGTATTAAAATAAAATGTCTTTTTAGAAGCAAAAGACTTCGAAGCGTAAATTTCGGAAGGAAAATTTTAGATGCAAAATTGAAGAAGCAAAATTTTATGACTAAAATTTTTAGAAAGCAACAATTTTAGAAGGATTTTTATTTTAGAAGCAAAAATCGTACTAACAGTAAAATTATGATCGTGTGCATTTAATAGGTAAATTCAAAAGGATTGAGTCATTAAGAGTGTCGTATGTAAATGAAGTTTTGAAAATTTAGTCAGTGTGTTGCTTCTTAATTTTCTTATCATTTAATGTTGAGCTTTAAATCTTGGTGCATTACAGTTAGGGTCAGGACATTGTTGAGATAGTGTTATCTCGATTGACAATGGGCACATTGGACAACGTGTTTCCTATTGATTGTCGTGCTACGATCGAGCAGCAACATTAGAGGCTCATTACGATCTGCAATGCTACGCGAATGCCTATTTGGTATTCCTATTATTCCACTTGATCGATTCGCTATCATCGACATTGATTATTCCCAAGTCCAATACCTCGAGTTCAACTCGGGAGAAAATTGCACGCTAATTTTAATCAAACTTGCAAATGTGTCAACTGTAAATAGTTTTCATTCAATTAAAGAATCTCATTAGTCGGAAAAACTTTAATTAAGTTTTTGGGGGGAATACCAATCGGCCAATTTGTGACAATAGAGACAATTCAATTACATATCAAACTGAATTATACGCGGAATTCAATCTTTTCTACGGTCGATGATGTAAATTTCTATCTTTTCCGCGATCGATAATACAAATCTCTATCTTTTCTACGGTCGATAATGCATTTTTCTATATTTTCCTCGGTCGATAATTCAAATTTCTATCTTTTCTACATCCGATTATGCAAACTTCTATCTATTCTAAGGTCAATGATACAAATTTCTATCTTTTCCAATAAAAATAAAATAATAACAATAAAAAGCAATAAAAGCTCATTCACACAGTTTTTATCGGTAAGTCAAACATCACTGTTATCAACAGCTGTTAAAGACGAGGATTTTATTATCAACGGTAAAAGAGATGGAGACTTATATTAGTACTTGTCGAAAAGTTGGAAATTTGCATCATTGGCCGTAGAGAAGATAGAAATTTGCATTATCGACCGTGGAAAAAATAGAAATTTGCATCATCAACGGTAGACAAAATAGAAATTTGTATTATCGGCCGTGGAGAATATAGAAATTTGTATTATCAACCGTAGGAAAGAGAGAAATTTGCATTATCTACCCTGGCAAATATAGAAATTTGCATCATCGGCTGCAGAAAAGATAGAAATTTGTATTATCAACCGTAGAAAAGATAGAAACTGGTATTATCGACCGCAGAAAAGATAGAAACTTACATTTTTACAACAAAAGTTACGTTACCGATCGCAGTAAAGTCAGAACTCTATTTTGCCGACATTCGGTAGTGGAAATTTTTTTTATTCTTGTCAACTGTTTCAACAGATTTTTCTGCCTGCCGTGTCCATCATATCAAACTGAATTATACGCGGAATTCAATCTTTTCTACGAACGATGATGCAAATTTTTATCTTTTCCGCGGTCGATAATACTAATTTCTATCTTTTCTACGGTCGATAATGCATTTTTCTATGTTTCCCTCGGTCGATAATTCAAATTTTTATCTTTTCTACATCCGATTATGGAAATTTCTATCTATTCTACGGTCGATGATATAAATTTCTATCTTTTCCAATAAAAATAAAATAATTACAAACTTCATTGAATTACATATTAGATTTAATTACCTACTGAATTCAATTAAATGTCGAATTCAAGTATGTAGTAAATTCAATGTAAGTAAAGTTCAATTCTATTTTAAATTCAATTACATACTCGATCCAATTACATTTCAAATTCAATTTTTTTTTCATATTCAATGCCAAAGCATTTTCAATTACATACTAAATTCAATTACAAACCGAAAAACACGAAATTCCTTAGAATATTCTTTTGTTCAATTATTTTTCGTTTAAACCCTTTTTTCTTGTTAAATCGCTCTGGATTGAAAAGATTTTAAAGCCCCAAGTTGAGAAGACAAATTGGAATGTAATAGCTGGAGCAGAAAGTTGCCACTATCTGAGCAAGTGTCAGTAGACATGAGCACATTCTTAAGATTCGTGGGCGTTCAAGTCAGAATGGATGATTTAAAGCGGGTTCTCACCAAGTCTCTTGGCTCCAAGGCAAGAGAGCAAATGAAGAGAATGAAAAGGGCAGAATAATTAATGTTTGGCACTTGATCGTCACTCTTCCAAGGGTCCTGCTCTTTTCACTAATTGCAACTTCTCTTCTTTTCTTTTTTCTAAAGACACTATAATATTGATAATAAATATTCAACTATTGCTTACTTTAAATACAATTTATTTCATAAATCATTGGATAATGACGGCATTTAATGACAAGCGCTTACTTTTACAATTGACGAGCCTGTCAAGTTTGATAGCCTTTTTTTCTAGCCGAACCTCCTTAACCTACTTGGCTCTTCCATTTTTTTTCCAATATAAATACATAATTTGCTCTCACGAAATTATAGTCATGAACTCTACTTAAAATATATAGAGCTATTAGGAAATGACGACGTGACTCGCACAAAAGGAACGAGTTCTTTAACCTGATTCTCTTTTTAATTCTCTGCAGATGGTGTCACGGTCGACAAAATTACAAGTATGTTGAATTTTTAGCTTAACTGGAAAGAATCCATTCTTGTAAAAATCGTAAAAGTTGTTGATAATGCAGTAAACTACAATAATGTCTGTTGATAAAGTAGAGAACTGCGGTGTCTCCTGCCGATAATATAAAATTATTACCACTCTCCTATAAGAAAAACAGCACATTTATAAATCACTAATAAGACAGAAATTCGTGTTACCGACCGTCAAATAGATAGAAACTACTATTATCGACAGTCCATAATAGTAGAAGAAGCTCGGTTTTACCTTCGATAAAAAAGAAACTTGCATTATCGACTGTCGCGTCGAAAAGATGGAAATTTTCATTACCGACCGTCAAAAAAAAATAAACTTGTATTATCGATCGTAGAGCAGACAATGTATTCAGCTTGAAAGCTAGAAGTTCATCGGTAAGGTAAACAACAGTGTTATCGACAACTGATAGTACAGCAAATTTTAATATCTAAAGTAAAAACACAAACTTGTATTATCGATCATCAGAAAAAAACTTGCATTATTGACCGTCGCGTCGAATAGATATAAATTTGTATTATGAGCCGTCGGTAAGATAGAAAATTTTACTATCGACCGTTAAAAGGATAGAAATTAGTCCAATCAACTGACGAATATGTAGAGACTTGAATTACCAACTGTCGAAAAATTGGAAACTTGTATTATCAACTGTCGAAAAAATAGAAACTTGTATTATCAACTGTCGAAAAGATAGAAACTTGTATTACCGATCATTAAAAAGATAGAAACCTGTATTATCGACCTTAGGGAAGACAATAAATCGAAAGTTAGAAGATCGACAGTAAGGTAAATAGCAGTTTTATCGACCGCTACTAAGACATAAAATTGTATAATCAACTGTCCAAAAGATAGAAAATTACATTATCGACCGTGGAAAGATGAAAATTTGTATTATCGCCCGAAGAAAAGATAGAAATTTGTTTTATCGACCGTAGAAAATACAGAAATTTCTATTATCGACCACGGAAAAGATAGAAACTTGTCTAAGCAACTGACGAAAATAGAGAAACTTGTGTAATCAATTATCGAAAAGATAGAAACTTGTTTTACCGACAGTCAAAAAGATAAAAACTTATATTATCGACCATAGAGCAGACAATAAACTGTTTTATCCAGTTCGATAGCTAGAAGTTCGACGGTAAGATAAACAGCTATATTATTTACCGCTATTAAAACAGAAAATTGTATTATCTTCTGTCGGAAATATAGAAACTTGTACCATCAACCGTTGCTTCAAAAAGATAGAAAATTATTTTATCGACCGTGGAGAAGATAGAAATTTGCATTATCGGCCGCCAGAAAGATAGAAGTTTGATTTATCTAACTCGAAAGCAAGAAGTTTATCGGTAAGTCAAACATCACTGTTATCAACAGCTGTTAAAAACGAGGATTTTATTATCGACGGTAAAAGAGATGGAGACTTATATTAGTACTTGTCGAAAAGTTGGAAATTTGTATCATCGGCCGTAGAAAAGATAGAAATTTGCATTATCGACCGCGGAAAAATAGAAATTTGCATCATCGACGGTAGAAAAGATAGAAATTTGCATTATCGACCGCGGAAAAAAAGAAATTTGCATTATCGACGGCAGAGAAGATAGAAATTTGCATTATCGACCGCGGAATAATAGAAATTTGCATCATCGACGGTAGAAAAGATAGAAATTTGTGTTATCGACCGTGGAGAAAATAGAAATTTGCATTATCGACCGTGGAGAACATGAAATTTGCATTATCGACCTTGGAAAATACAAAAATTTACATTATCAACCGTAGGAAAGAGAGAAATTTGCATTATCTACTCTGGGAAATATAGAAATTTGCATCATCGGCTGTAGAAGAGATAGAAATTTGTATTATCAACCGTAGAAAAAATAGAAACTGGTATTATCGACCGCGGAAAAGAAAGAAACTTACTTTTTTGACAAAAAAAGTTACGTTACTGATCACAGTAAACTCAGAACTTTATTATGCCGACACTCGATAGTGAAAATTTTTTCTATTCTTGTCAACTGTTTCAACAGCTTTTTCTACCTGTCGAGTCGATCATATCGATATAGAGACCTGATTTGTCGATCCTGATCGATAGGGACGTCTTTTACAAGACAGTTTTTGTAGATTTTATTCCATCCGTTACAAAATGAATTTGATAATTTTTTTAGCAGATTTTCTTTAGCAGATTCGAGAATAAATTTGACAGCTTCTTTCTAGCTGAAGTTTGACAGATTTTGAAAAATACAATAGATGTTTGATAGGATTTTTTTCTAGCCGAACCTCCTTAACCCACTTGACTCTGATTTTTTCAATATAAATACGTAATTTGCCTCGACAAAATTATAGTCTCGAACTCTACTTAAAATATATAGAGCTATTAGGAAATGATGACGTGACTCGCACAAAAGGAACGAGTTCTTTAACCCGATTCTTTTTTTTTCGTCCTCTTCTCCACTCGTCCATAATTTTCAATACATGTGTTTTAATTTTTTCCCGATAAAGATCGTGCCATAAATCGAGTATTCCCAGGACTTTCAAGATCAATCAAGAAATCGATAATCGAGAAAGAATGAGGTGAAATTGGTCTGTTATTTTTCTGACGAGAGATGAGACAATAAAGAAGAAGAACTTAATGAAGGCTCCGCGGTGTCCTTGTCGGGATAGCCTCGGGGATTTTTCGAGGACCCAAGAGCTCCGCCTGGAAAGGTCTCGGGGGCAGAGATGGGTCCAGGTGCTGCGGAAAGGGTCAGACAGGGAAAAGAATTTTGCAGAGATGGGTCCAGGTGATGGGGAGAGGGTTAGGCGGCGGAAAGGGTTAGAGGCTGTCGTCGCGGATCCTCGGCTGTTCTTTCACGTGGGTGTATATTTTATGATCTCTGGAGCCGAAGGGCCGGCCCCGATCTGATTTGCGAGCGGCTTTTACACGCGGTGGATGGTTGTAGCGCAACTGTTGCATTTATGAATGCGATTACCCTTAATATATCGTCATGTAGTCGGCTCGTGCAGGCACGCTAATTCCAAGAGAGCCTCGTCGAGGTACTTGTAATAAAATCAGACCGGGAGTTACGAGCTAGTGCCCACTTTTCCAGCAACGACGTTCCAGCGACGATCCATGTCGTCTCTCCTGCTTTCTGCCATCTTCCACTTAATTCCACTCTACTCATTGCACTCTTCGACCCTCTTCCCTCGTTCCAATTTGCTACTCTACAATTCTACTCACAGAAGGCCAACATTTTCCTTGGGCTAAAGCAAAATGGCAATAAGTCAATCAAAGTGCTTAGGAGAAACATCCACAACGAGTCCAGAGTGCCTTCGGGACGAGAGCTACTTGTCCAACTACTCCTAATGCTCCCCGCGTGATTCATGAATTAGCATTACGCTCAGGAATGTTTCGAAAAAAGAGGAGAGGCCTTTTTTCAAAAATGGCCCCTGCATAGTTTCAGATCCATTTCTGCTTTCAAGATGTGCGACTATGCTGGGACGACTTTTCGAAAAATCGACTCTTTGGGAAATTATTTATTGTTCCAGTGAAATTTATTAATTTAAATGAACAAACTGGTGTTTTTGTTGTTATCTCGAAAATAATTAATTTTATCCAAAAAAGGTAAATGGGAAATTTGTTGCAAATTTAATTTCCTACAGAAAAGGTCCAGTAGACCAAATCGCTTAGATGAATATCTTTGGAGTTATTACATTTTAACTTATAAGTAGTATAAAACTTGTTTCGATAAACCGCAAAAAAATTTATTTTCAAAACAATCTATAACTCCGCCGCATTTTATGCTATTACATTCGTCTTGGTCTGTATTTACTCAGAATGAAATACTCTGGAAAAGTGTCCATTGTAGCGAAGGTGTAACTTGTAATGGTGAGTTCATACGGGTCACTGAAGATAATTTTTAACCGAAATTGGCGCTCTTTTGCTTTTATTCCCGAAATAATTAATTTTATCAAAAAAATGTACATGACAAATTTGTTGCAAATTTAATTTCCTACAGAAAAGGTCCTACAAACCAAATCGCTTCGATGAATATTTTTGGAGTTATTACATTTTAGCTTACGAGAGGTATGAACCGTTTGTTTCGATTGACCACGAATTTTTTCTTTTCAAAAATCTATAACTCCGACGCATTTTATGCTATTACATTCGTCTTGGTCTCAATTTTCTCAGAATAAAATACTCTAGAAAAGTGTCCATTGTAGCGAAAGTGAGACTTGCACTCGTGACTAAATACGAGTCACTGAAGATGATTTTTACCCAAAATTGGTGTTTTTTGCTTTTATCTCGAAAGTAATTAATTTTATAAAAAAAATATAAATGAAAAATTTGTTGCAATTTTAATTTCTCACAGAAAAGGTCCTATAAAACAAATCACTTCAATGAATATCTTTGGAGTTATTACATTTTAATTTACGAGAGGTAAAACCGTTTGTTTCGATTAAAAAAATCTATAACTCCACCGCATTTTATGCTATTACATTCGTCTTGGTCTCAATTTTCTCAGAATAAAATACTTTAGAAAAGTGTCAATTGTAGCGAAAGTGTAGCTTGGCCTGATAAGTTAGTACAGATCACTGAAGATGATTTTTACCAAAAATTTTTATGTTTTGGCTGTTATCTCGCAAATAATTAATTTTATCAAATAAATGTAAATGAAAAATTTGTTTCAAATTTAATTTCCTACAGAAAAGGTCCTGTAAACCATATCGCTTCGATGAACATCTTTGGAGTTATTATTATTTACCTTAGAAGTAGTATAAAACTTGTTTCGATAAACCGCAAAAAAATTCATTTTCAAAAAACTCTATAACTCCGCCGCATTTTATGCTATTACATTCGTCTTGGTCTGTATTTACTCAGGATGAAACACTCTAGAAAAGTGTCCATTGTAGCGAAAGTGTAACTTGCACTCGTGACTTAGTACGAGTCACTGAAGATGACTTTTAGCCAAAATTGGTGTTTTTTTGCTTTTATCTCGAAAATAATTAATTTTATCAAAAAAATGTAAATGAAAAATTTGTCGCAAATTGAATTTCCTACAGAAAAGGTCCTACAAACCAAATCGCTTTGATGAAAATATTTGGAGTTATTACATTTTAACTTACTAGAGGTATAAACCGTTTGAATCGATTGACCACAATTTTTTTCTTTTCAAAAAATCTATAACTCCGCCGCATTTTATGCTATTACATTCGTCTTGGTCTCTAGTTTCTCAGAATAAAATACTCTAGAAAAGTGTCCATTGTAGCGAAAGTGTAACTTGCCCTGATAAGTTGGTACAGGTCACTGAAGATGATTTTTACCAAAAATTTTTATGTTTTGGCTGTTATCTCGCAAATAATTAATTTTATCAAATACATGTAAATGAAAAATTTGTTTCAAATTTAATTTCCTACAGAAAAAGTCCGATAAACCATATCGCTTCGATGAACATCTTTGGAGTTATTACCATTTACCTTAGAAGTCGTATAAAACTTGTTTCGATAAACCGCAAAAAATTTTATTTTCAAAAAACTCTATAACTCCGCCGCATTTTATGCTATTACATTCGTCTTGGTCTGTATTTACTCAGGATGAAACACTCCAGAAAAGTGTCCATTGTAGCAAAAGTGTAACTTGCACTCGTGACTTGGTACGAGTCACTGAAGATAATTTTCACCCAAAATTGGTGTTTCTTTGCCTTTATCTCGAAAATAATTAATTTTATCAAAAAAATGTAAATGAAAAATTTGTCGCAAATTGAATTTCCCACAGAAAAGGTCCTACAAACCAAATCGCTTTGATGAATATCTTTGGAGTTATTACATTTTAACTTACTAGAGGTATAAACCGTTTGAATCGATTGACCACAAATTTTTTCTTTTCAAAAAATCTATAACTTCGCCGCATTTTATGCTATTACATTCGTCCTGGTCAGCATTTACTCAGAATGAAACACTCTAGAAAATTGTCCGTTGTAGCGAAAGTTTAATTTGCACTGGTGAATTGGTACAGGTCACCGAAGATGATTTTTACCCAAAAGTTGTGTTTTTTTTACATTTTTCTCCGAAATAATTAATTTTACCAAAAAAACGTAAATAGGTTATTTGTTGCAAATATAATTTCGTTCAAAAAAGATCCTACAGACCAAATCGCTTCGATTAATATTTCTTGAAATATTAGAATTTTAACTCATGAGTATTATAAAACGTGATTCGATTAGCCGCAAACACTTTATACTACTCATAACTTAAAATCCGATATCTCAAGGAATATTAACTTAATCGATTCGGTCTATGGGACCTTTTTTATAGTAAATTAAATTTGTAACAAATTTCTAATTTAAATTTTTTTGATTAAATAAATTATTTTCTATATAACAGCGAAAAAGATGTCGCTTTATTTGTAATTCAAATGGAAAATCCTTTTATGCTTTAAGAAAGTACTTAAAATAATTATTAAATGCTGTAACTTTCAGGGAAGTTCTCTTTCGACATATCCAATGAAATTTCAGGTTAGGACGAAAAAAAACATAACCTCTTCAAACAAATAATTGTGATAACTTTTGAGTCACCAAACCGATTTTAATAAATCAAAGACAAAAATAATTTGGAACAACTCTATTTTAATTTTGTAGAAAAAAGATTAAAGAAATTTAAGTACGTCTATTGATATTTACCAATTTTATCGCCTAAAAACGACGCGTGGAACCGAGCGTGGCAAAAAGCGGACAAGAGATACTGCGCGCATGCGTTCTTTGAATCTGAATCAGCGAACGCATGCGCGCAGTACAGACATGCCTGCCACTGACCGCTTACACAACTGCGCATGCGTTTTAAAACATTTTTCATTGGCGGAAGATTTTTGGACAGAAATCTTGTCCAAGTTTTCATTGGTGGGTGCTGTTTGGACAAAAACCTTCCTCAAAAAGCTTCCACCAATGAAAATTATTTGTAAACGCATGCGCAGTGGTGCCTAAGGACGATCTCTGGCATCTCAGCTGATTCTGCCACGTCATCTGATACTGCCAGTAAATTGCCATGCGTTATTTTCAGACGATAAAATTTTTAATTTTTTGAAACAATTGAAAGGCAGAATAAGAATTGTTAAAGTTAAAACAATTGAAGGGCAGAATAAGAATTGTTAAAGTTAAAACAATTGAAAGGCAGAATAAGAATTATTAAAATTGAAACAATTGAGGGGCAGAATAATGAGGCCTCAGAATAATTGTCAAAGTTATAACAATCGTGAGGCTAAATAATTGTCAAATGGAATTTGGATCGAAACAGCAATTGCTTGTTTCCATAATTTTGATTTTGAATCATGGATTTGACCGCGCAGGGAATAATTTATTAGATATTTGGTAATCGCGGAGATTGGCTCTTTGAATACAAATTGCGCACGGTGGCGCGAGTCTCATGTGAAATGTATGGATTAAAAGGGGGACTCGTAACATTATTGGATGGTCGGCAAACTGCGTCAAAATTGAATCGTCACTAATCCAGATGATTTAAGTTCTTAATTAATGACCCCGTTTATTACATTCTTAATTGGAATGCCAATATTTTTAAAATATCTATTTTTTAATTTTTAAAATATTTTTTTTTAATTTTAAAAATATCTTTTTTTTAATCTCTAAAAATATCTGTAATATATTATTATTTAATATTAAATTTTATAATTCAAATATTATATTTTACATTTTTTAATATTTTTTTTTGTTTCTCGTTTTTCATCATCATTTATCCATTATTTATAATTTATTTCGAATTTCTTAGGCACAAGAAAAACAAGCAACAAAAATGATGTGATGTAACACCGCCATTTAATTTCGATCAGGGTTGGGTCTTAGCTCTCAATAGCTCTTAACATATTTACCTAAGTTACGAGCGACTTACGGTATTTACGTTCAGAGATACCAGTATGTACAACTGCGCATGCCTTTCAAAACATTTTTCATTGCTGGAAGCTTTTTGGACAGAAATCTTGTCCAAATATTCATTGTTGAAAACTTTTTGGACAGAAATCTTGTCCAAATTTTCATTCTTGAAAACTTTCTGGACATAAATCTTGTCCAAAGCTCCCACCAATGAAAAATGTTTGGAAACGCATGCGCAGTTGTACATACTGGTATCTCTGAACCTAAATACCGTAAGTTGCTCGCAACTTACGTAATTACGTTCAGATTTATTGAGATCTGCGACCCAACCCTGACCGAAATTGAATGGCGTCATTATGTCTCATCGTTTTTGTTTCTCGTTTATTCCTGCGACTAAGAAACTCAAAATAAATAAATCCGAAGAATTTTAAGGTTATTTTTGAAAACTGACGGGCATTTACGGAATATATTTCAAGTTGGATGTTGGTTAGAATTCGGATTTGATATTCAGAGCAGTAAATTCATCGGTGACCCCTGACCGACCAAGTTCTTTTTTATTTCAGAAACATTACGAGCTAGAGGCCTCTTGGGAATCACGGGACCAGTAGTTACCCTCTTGAATCATCCACAACCCCGAGATAACATTCTACCCCTGCTACAAGGGGAATTTCCACGACCGGAGAACATGCAGCTCATTGTGCTGTGTGAATTTTAATACCCTGCTCCCAGAGCTGTTGAAATCTTTAATTTCCATCACATTCCTTTCTTATCGCTGTTTTCTCCCTCTTTTTTTTCTTTCCTTACGGATCAAAGCTTCTAGAAAAAAACTAATCCCGTTTATTAAAATTCAACTGCAATTTTTGTGTCGGCAATTTTTTGAATTACAACATTTTTTTAATTTTAGAATTTAAAATAAAATATTTAAAATAAATAACATTTTGCGGGAGACATGAAACTAAATCTTCTTCTTCTATAAAACTAAATCATTTATTTGTTTAAATAATATTTTTTATAATCGTGGGGTAGTTCCATCTACCTGCAAAGGGGCGAAGTTTGTCACCACTGAGAGTCACATGCGCGGGGACACTGCGCAGGAGATATCGCGTGGGGGAACATGCGCAAGGGACACTGCGCAGGAGGAATGGCGCAGGCGAATATGCGCAAGGGAGACTGCGCATTAAGACCACGTGCAAGAAAGTGACGTGACACGATAGGCTTAATCGTATTTTTAAAATTTATGCCAAACAAAAGCGAATTTGAAAATAAAACTTGGAGGATTGTAAAAAATATGAGGATATATTTGAATATGAGGAAATATGAGGTCTCGAAATTGAAATCTCTCAATCTTTCAATCTATAATCGCATTTATTATTATTATTATTATTATTATTATTATTATTATTATTATTATTTTAATATTATTATTATTTTAATATTATTATTATTTATTATTGTTTTTTAGTTGTCAATAGTTGTCAATACATCAATTAAAATGTCAATACATTTTAATTTCGAGACCAGAATATCCTCATGATATTTTTTTTAATTCTCCAAGTTTTAGTTTAAAATTCGTTTTTCTTTGGCAGAAATTTTAAAAATAGGATTAAGCCTAGCGTGTGACGTCACTCTCTTGGACGTGGTCTTAATGCGCAGTGTCCCGTGCGCATATTTGCCTGCACGATGTCTCTTGCGCAGAGTTCCTAGCGCATGTTCCCCCACACGGTTTCAACTGCGCAGTGTTCCCGCGCATGTGACGCTCAGTGACGACAAGCTTCGCCGCTTTACGGATAGATGGAACTACAATCCCCCGCCAATTTTCAAATTAGAATAAATAAAATCCAACCATATAAATTCCAGGACAGTAATAAATCTTCAAATTTTAATTATTCAATTTTAAAATTCTAATTATTCAATTCTCAAATTCTAATTATTCAATTTTAAAATTCTAATTATTCAATTCTCAAATTCTAATTATTCAATTTTCAAATTTTAATTATTCAATTTTAAAATTCTCATTATTAAATTATCAAATTTTAATTATTCAATTTTCAAATTCTAATTATTAAATTTTCTAATTCTAATAATGAGATTTACTTTTAATAATAAAAATTCTAAATGATGATATTTCCAAATGTTATAAATTGCACGACAAATGTATAATACAAGTAACATTTTCAGCTGGAGGAAGCTTAAATTTCAAGCCAATTAAAAAAGAAAGATCTTAAAATTTTTATGAAACGTTCAAGGTTAGATTTTCAAGTTAAACATTGACAGAAGCAGTGCTAATAGAATATAATTATTTAAAGATAATTAGACGTTCTTGCTTGGCGAGTCTCACGCAAAGGGAAATTTTTCCCCCTTTTTTGTCTTTTAGTATTTTTTATTTATATAGTTTTTATTTTTTAATTTTAGCGAGAGCGCACGAGAGCAACATTTACTGGCGATCATAAAAGATAATCGTTCCCCCCCTTTTTAATTATCCCTCTTGCTGATTGTTACAAGACGCAGAATCTTATTCCGTGGCCATTAGCGCAAAAATAAAAGGCCTTTAAGAAGTTTGGATTTTTTTTTCTCCAGCTACTTTTTGTCACTTTTAACGAACAGATCTTCCCAAGTAATGGCGACATATTCTTGAATTTTTAATTTTCTCAAACTAAATCCTCTTTTTAATCGTGCTGACAATTTTCTAATTAAAAATATTTATGGCCCCATAACTCCCAACTCTTGTGGAGCAAAAGTGAGACAATCTTGTGAATATTTTTGCCGCGACAATGTTTCAGATAAATTGCTAGTTTAACTCGCTTTTGCTAAAACTTACTTTTCGCCTTTATTAATAAATTTACTTATTTTTAATTCCTCCTTTTTGTTTTAATTTTTGTTTCCATAAAGAAATCCCGACACTTGAAAATGTTTTTTTTATTTATTTTTTTTTTCATTTTAATCTCATTCATTAATCCAGTTTTTGAAATTCGTTTGACACATTTTTGTCTGGAATTTGGCTTGTAAAATCGTAACCAGTTTTTCGAAAACAAGTTTGAATTATGTCACTGTGTGAACGACTTGAAGTTCACACATTGTTTCGTCTGGTACTCGACTTGGCAAATAATTAATGTTGAAAAAAAACAAAATATCTCACGTTTAATCATGTAACCGTGTCATCTGAACTTTCTCAATTTTTTAGGCTGCACTTTTTTTCATTTCCTTAAAGTCCTGGTGGTTGCAAAAATAAAAAAACATTTGTCTTGCCTTTTGCAAAGTGAAATGTAGATTGTTTTATAAATTTAAGCACTTCTGTTATTTTCCAAATAATGGAAACATTATTTTTGTGATTATATCGCATTTTTGAAGTTTTTTTAAATAAAATTATTTAATATTGTATTTTATACTCGATTTTATACTATTTAATATTAAAAATATTTAGATAAAATAAAATTAAATAAGAAAGGGTTTGTTACCGAAAATTCGGTGTGCGTTTTTCAGTTAAAAAAAATTTTAGGCACATTTTTTGCATATAAAACTTCAGCGCGCTGATTTTATGGTTTGCAAATTTCTGCGCATGGTTTAGTATTACAAAGTATTACAAAACTTCTGCGCACATTTTTTGAAAAAAAAATCCAACGTTTATAGGTTTTCAAAATTTCTGTGCGCATTTGTTAGTTATACAAAATTTTGCGCATTTTTTATGCATATAAAAATTCAGCGCGCATTGTTTAAGCTTTCAAAATTTTTCTGCGCGCTTTTTACTTAAAAAATGTGCAAATTTTTTGAATATAGAACTTCCGAGCGGCCTTAAAAATTTCTGTGCGCGTTTTTTTAATTATAAAAAATGTTGCGCACTTTTTTTTGTTTTCGAAACATCTGCACGCTATTTTTTATGGCCTCAAAACTTTTGCGCATGAGGTTTTAAGTTATACAAAACTTCTGCGCACAATTTGTTGCAAACAAAAAGTCTGCGCGCCGATTTTAGGCTTTTAAAATTCTTGTGCGCGTTTTTTTAGTCATAAAAACTCCTGCGCTCTCTTTTTGTAAATAAAACCTCAGAGCACCATTTTTATTCCTTTAAAATATCTCTACACGTTTTTAATTTCGAAAATGCGCACATTTTTTCATACATCAGAGCGACGATTTTCGGCTTTCAAAATTTTTGTGCGCGTTTTTTCATTTAAAAAATATGTTGCGCACTTTTTTTTTCTTTCGAACCATCTACACGCTATTTTTTATGGTTTCGAAACTTTTGCGCATATGGTTTTAAGTTATAAAAAACTTCTGCGCACAATTTGTTGCATACAAAACGTCAGCGCGCCGATTTTAGACTTTTAAAATTTTTGTGCGCACTTATAGTCCTAAAAAACTTAGCGCACGCTTTTTGCATATACAAGACATCAGCGCGCCGTTTTTAATGATTTCAAAATGTTTGTGCGCATTAATAGTTATAAAAAAATTTGCGCACGCTTTTTGTAAATAAAACCTCAGCGCGCCGTTTTCAGGCGATTAAATTTTTCTATGCGTTTTTTACTTACAAATGCGCACGTTTTTGCAAATAAAACTTCAACGCGCCATTTTAAACCTTTCAAAATTTTCCTACGCGCCTTTTACTCATAAAATGCGCACAATTTTTCAATACAATACTTGAGCGCAACGTTCTTCGACTTGTAAAAAATGTTTGCTATTTTCTAAGCATCCAAATTTCCCTACGCAATTATTATTTAAAAAATGCGCACGTTTTTTGAAATTTGAAACACTAGGGCTACGTTTTTTTTTAATTTCCATGCGCGTTTTTAGTTATAAAAATTCTTGGTCTCTTTCCTTGTACTCGAAACTTCTACACTATTCTATAATTTCACTGCGCATATGGTTTCAAGTTATACAAAACTTCTGCGCACAGTTTGTCGCACATAAACCTTCAGCGCGCCGATTGCGATTTTAGGCTTTAAAAAATCCTGTACGTGTTTTTTGGGCACCAAAAATTTTGCGTTTCCATATAAAACTTCGGCAGGTCGTTTTTAGGCTTCCAAAACATCGTTTTTTTGTATAATTTTGTGTTGGTGCGATAAGTGTAATTACGAGCGTTAATTACATAAGTGTGGATTCAGAGTGATTGAGAGCGATTAAAGATAATATTTATCGTATCAATGGTGCACTCACTTGTACTCGCTGTCGATGATGATCTTGTTTCTTCTGACGCCTCTCAAGCTCTTCCTTTCTCTCGATCAACGATCTAATCTCACTCACTGGAGTCTGAGGAGTCAGTGTGTCGCTCGCAACGTCTCCGGACAAAGACAATCTTCTCAAGGTCGCGGGCGAATCTTCATCATCCTCACTGTAGCTTTCCACCAGTAATTCACAATCGCTCTACAAATTACAGAAAAAAACATTTTTTCCTGCTCAAAAAATCTTTCGAACACTTTTTTTGCAAAAAAGAGCCACAATTTATAATTAGCAAGAAAATTGTATTTTTAAAATGTTTTTGCCGTCTCATAGAAAAAAAATTACAAAATTGCATTCTGTAAATTGCAAAACAATGCTTTTTAAATAATTTAATTTGCTCATATTGAAAGGAATTTTTATTTTTCTTGTTTTTTTTTATTTTGTTTTTGCTTGTTTTTTGTGTTTGTTTTATTTATACTTTTGTCTTTTGTGTTTCCGTTTGGTTTCTGTTTTGTTTTTTGTTTTTTTATTGGTTTTGTTTTTATTTTGTTTTTATTTAGTTATTTTTTTGTTTTAATTTTTGTTTTGTTCTTGTTTTGTTTGGTTTCGTTTTTGCTTCCTCATAGGGAAGCCTTATTTGTTTTGTTTCTATTTTGTTTTTGTTTTCGATTTATTATTGTTTTGTTATTGTTTTGTTTTTATAAGGTTTTTTGCTTTGTTATTGTTTTGTTTATGTTTTGTTATGTTTTTGTTATTGTTTTGTTATTGTTTTGTTATTGTTTTTGTGTTTGTTTTTTATTGTTTTGTTATCGTTTTGTTATTGTTTTTTTTATTGTTTTGTTATCGTTTTGTTATTATTTTTGTTTTTTTAATGTTTTGTTATCGTTTTTTTATTGTTTTTGTTATCGTTTTGTTATTGTTTTGTTCTTGTTTTTGTTATCTTTTTGTTTTGTTTTTATTATTTTTTTGTTATTGTTTTTGTTTTTATTGTTTTGTTATCGTTATGATATTGTTTTTATTGTTTTGTTATCGTTATGATATTGTTTTTTTGTTTTGTTTATGTTTTGTTATAGTTTTGTTATCGTTATGATATTGTTTTTTGTTTTGTTATTGTTTTGTTTATGTCTTGTTATTGTTTTGTTATTGTTTTGTTATCGTTTCGTTATTGTTTCGTTATTGTTTCGTTATTGTTTTGCTATTGTTTTATTATTGTTTTGTTCTTGTTTTGTTCTTATTTTGTTCTTGTTTTTGTTTCGTTTGTTTATTTTGTTTGTTTTTTTATTGTTTTGTTATCGTTTTGTTATTGTTTGATTACTGTTTTGTTCTTGTTTTGTTCTTGTTTTTGTTTCTTTTGTTTGTTTTATTTTCTTTTTTGCTTTTTTTTGTTTTCTTTTTCTGTAAGAAATTTTATCGTTACAAAAAAATTACCTGCACAGGTGGAGAACTTGGAGAACTTGCACTAGATGCTTCGACTACTGAGACGTATTCGCTGATACCCGTCTCGCTTTTCTGTAACTTTAGTACCGGCGTTTCAAGGCCACAGAGAAATACTTGACCAAAGAAGAGAATCTTGCTTATCCTCACGTAAACCTGCACTATTTCCTAAAACACACAATATTTCGCAAAACGTATTTTAAACCAGTTTTCAGCCACCTTCAACTACAGAATTTCAATCCTTTTGCAAAATTACAATTGTCCGTTGAATCAATTCCAAACAAAAAGAAGAAAATAATAGAAAAAGAAAACAAATTGCAATATAGAATTTTAAAGTCCGCATGCAATAACTGCCTCCATCACTCTTTGCGCAAAAAAGTTCCGCGTGAATTCAGAGGCAGTTATTGCACGCGGACTCTCAATTTACAAAACAGAAATGTTTTTCTCTTTCGAACCAAAAATTGAAAAAAGCAAAATATAAAAATTTGATTCTTCTGTGTAAAAAAATAACAAACAAAAAAATTACCATATCTTTTGTCTTTTCGGCAAAAAACGAGTCCTGAGGATTAGACATTAATGGAGTGAATCCAGAGAGAGTTGTGTCTTCCGGAAGTTTCACGAGTTCGAGATCTGAAAAAATAAACAAGCGACGGTGTTTTAAAAATAGAAGAAGAAAAATAATAAAAATTATGGTAATTTTGCTCGTTAGATGAAGAAATGTAATAAAAATGATTCAGCTTATTATAATGCAAATGAGGCCTATTAGCTGAGTATTTTCTCATAATTTCAGAGAATTAATGAGAAGGGGGGATATTAAAATAATTCAGACGCGCTCTCATCCAAAATGATACATTCGTTTATGCAAATTTCCGGCAATAATTCTTAACAATTAAGAAAAAAATGCCCTTGAGATATTTTCATTACAAGATCCTTTAAAGTGACAAATAATGCAAATTGTTGCGATAAAAGATTTTTTTTCAACACAATTCGTCGTGAAACTCAAATTCCGACCATTATTTTTAAGAAATTAAAATTATTTCGAAAATAAATAATTTTACCAAAAAAATGTACATGACGAATTTGTTGCAAATTTAGTTTCCTACAAAAAAGTCCTATGGACCAAATTGCTTACATTCATATTTTTTGAGTTATTACATTTTAACTTACGAGAAGTGTAAACCGGTTGTTTCGATAAACCACAAAATTTCGTTTTTAAAAAATTCTATAACTTCGCCGCATTTTATGCTATTACATTCGTCTTGGTCTCAATTTTCTGAGAATAAAATGCTCTAGAAAAGTGTCCATTGTAGCGAAGGTGTAACTTGCACTGGTGAGTTACTACAGGTCACTGAAGATTATTTTTAACCAAAATTGGCGTTCTTTTGCTTTTATCCCCGAAATAATTAATTTTATCAAAAAAATGTACATTACAAATTTGTGGCAAATTTAATTTCCTACAAAAAAGTCGTACAAACCAAATCGCTTCGATGAACATCTTTGGAGTTATTACATTTTAATTTACGAGAAGTATAAACCGTTTGTTTCGATAAACAGCCAAATTTCTTTTTTCAAAATACTATAACTTCGCCGAATTTTATCCTATTACATTCATCTTGGTCTCAATTATCTCAGAATAAAATGTGCTAGAAAAGTGTCCATTGTAGCGAAAGTGCAACTTGTAATGGTGAGTTCATACGGATCACTGAAGATGATTTTTACCCAAAATTCGCGCGTTTTGGCTGTTATCGCGAAAATAATTTATTTTATCAAAAAAATGTACATGACAAATTTGTTGCAAATTTAATTTCCTACAAAAAATTCCTATGTACGGAATCGCTTACATTAATATTTCTTGAGATATTATAATTTTAACTTATTAAACGTGATCCGATAAACCGCAAATGCAGTTTATACTACACGTAACTTAAATTCTGATATCTAAAGAAATACTAATCTAAGCTTTTTGTTCTATAGGACCTTTTTTGTAGAAAATTAAATTTCCAACAAATTTGTCAAATACATTTTTTGGCTAAAATTAATTCTTTTTGCGGTAACAGCCAAAAAATGAGAATTTTGAGTAAAAATAATCTTCAGTGACCTGTATGAACTCGCCATTAAAAGTTACACTTTCGCTACAATGGACACTTATCTAGAGTGTTTTATTCTGAGAAAATTGAGACCAAGACGAATATAATAGCATAAAATGCAGCGAAGTTATAGTTTGTTGAAAAAAAAATTTTTACGTTATATCGAAACAAACGGTTTATACGTCTCGTAAGTTAAGATGTAATGACTCCAAAAATATTCATCGAAGTGATTCGGTTTGTAGGACTTTTTTGTAGGAAATTAAATTTGCAATAAACTTTTTATGTACATTTTTTTGATAGAATTAATTATTTCGGAGATAAAAGCAAAAATACACCAATTTTGAGTATAAATCATCTTCAGTGACCTGTATGAACTCATCATTACAAGTTACATTTTCGCTACAATGGACACTTATCTAGAATGTTTTATTCTGAGAAAATTGAGACCAAGACGAATGTAATAGCCTAAAATGCGGCCAAGATATAGTTGTTTGAAAAAAGAAATTTGGCGGTTTATCGAAACAAACGGTTTATACTTCTCGTAAGTTAAAATGTAATAACTCCAAAGATATTCATCAAAGCGATTCGGTTTGTACGACTTTTTCGTAGGAAATTAAATTTGCCACAAATTTGTAATGTACATTTTTCTTGATAAAATTAATTATTTCGGAGATAAAAGCAGAAAAACATGAATTTTTGGTAAAAATCATCTTCAGTGACCCGTACCAATTCACCAGTGCAAGTTACACTTTCGCTACAATGGACACTTTTGTAGAGTGTTTTATTCTGAGTAAATTGAGACCAAGGCCAATGTGATAGCATAAAATGCGACAGAGTTATAAATTTTTTGAAAAGAAATATTTTGATTTTCTTCTATTTTAGATAAAAAATCATTGATGCTTTGGAAAAGTACTTAAAATTAATATTAATGGCTTTTACTTTTAATGAATTATTGTGCCTACATATCCAACATCATTTTAGGTTGGAACTAAAAAAAATTATTAAAAAGATAGTTGCAAAAAATAGTCGATGATAATAGTCGAACAAGAATAATTAAAAATAGTTGAAAATAGTCGAAAAAATAGTCGAACAACAATAGTTAAAAATAGTTGAAGATAGTCGAAAAAATAGTTTAAAATAGTTGAAAAAAATAGTTAAAAAAGTAGTTGAAAATAGTTGTAGAAAATAGTTGATAAAAATAGTTGGAAAAAGTATTTGAAAATAGTTGAAAAAAATAGTTGAAAAAAAAGTTGAAAAAAATCACTGCAGT
This sequence comes from Ganaspis sp. Gsp50, assembly GCA_011057455.1. Taxonomy (NCBI): domain Eukaryota; kingdom Metazoa; phylum Arthropoda; class Insecta; order Hymenoptera; family Figitidae; genus Ganaspis; species Ganaspis sp. Gsp50. The sequence continues at coordinate 61,329 of WNHD01000440.1, forward strand.
GTTTATTAAAAAAAAGTCTGGAGTTTGTATTTTAAATTATTTAATGGAGACTTATTGAGGGTCTTTAAGGTACCTAATTTATCTATTGTGTCTCGATCGTATGATTCATGTAATAGTGAATCCAGCAACAAATTGACATTGCGGTACACGTTGCCGCGAGTACCGTTATTGTCTCAGATCCTTTACGAAACGTAGCTCAAAAGACGAAATTCTCGTTTTATTTCGAGCATCGCTGCTCCATTTTTTCTTTTCAAGAAGCTACACAGCCAATTTAAATTCTAATCTGCTCCAAAAACGCTTGAAAGTATTAAAAAAAGAAGAAAAGGAAAGAGTAGTTCGACGCTCAGATACATTTTAGTCAAGCGTTAAAAAATTGTTAAAAGCCTCACAACATTTTTGGTGGACATTTTTTCCAGACATGAACAATTTGGATTAAAAAACGTCTGGAATGTAAAAAGACTACAATAAAACGTGTGACATTCAAGGCAACGCGACGCTAAAATACGAATTATGCGAAATGTGAAAAAATAAAGTTGACCATCTTTCAGTAAATTCTAGACAGAATCAAAATTTGAAAACGAAAATTGACAGTAGAAAATAAAAATTAATAGTTGAGGGAAAAAATTAACAGTTGAAAGAAAAAATTAACAGTTGAAAATAAAAATTAACAGTTGCAAATAAAAATAGACAGTTGAAAATAAAAATAGACGTTTGAAAATAAAAATAGATACTTATCGGAAATATGAAATTTTAACATTAGAAATGACTCAGGAAGTCACCAGTAAATATTGAAATAACGAGTTGGTTTATGCTAACGAACAACTTGGAAGAATTTCATTTCGATATTCATAAACTGTCTATAGAAAAGCGTCGTTTGTGTTGCACTTGACACTTATTGGCTTTTTACTAGAAAAAAGGAAACCGAAATGGCATAACGGTTATTATATTGTATGGTTTTAAAATTATGTAACTGCATTTGCTAAACGATGTACCAGGGTCAGGGTGAAATCTTTACAAGAGAACTTTTTCAGACTTTTTACAACTTCATTAATAAGAAAACATTCCTTAACAACTTAATACCAATCTTCATTTACAATTTTCTGCTATTTCATAACTCTACTTACTTTTCGCAATATTTGAATCTGAATAAATTTATATGAATTAGCATAAAATAAGTAGCAAGTATAATAATAGATATTATAATAATACAAAAGAATCAGTACATAGTAAGACTCTGATTTATTGCAGTCTAAAGAAATAATTTATATTGATGAGAATGAGTAATTATAAACTCTGTGTATTAAATTTAACTTCGGTGAATTTTAAATGTGTAAAATAATCAAAATGGAATATTTTATACAAAATAGTACTAGATACTTTTACTTCACCATAATTTAAACTACTGCGCAAGTGTAGCTTCATATTTACACTACTGCGCATGTATAAATACTATTTTACACTACTGCGCACATGTAACTCCCAATTTACACTTCTGCGCATGTATAGTTACTATTTTACACTAATGCGCATGTGTAGTTACTATTTAAAACTACTACGCATATGTAGAGCCTGATTTACACTATTGCGCACATGTAGCTCCAAATTTACACTACTGCGCATATGTAGCTTCTAATTTAGACTACTGCGCATGTGTAGTTACTATTTAAAACTACTGCGCATATGTAGAGCCTAATTCACACTATTGCGCATGCGTAGCTTCTAATTTAGACTACTGCGCATATGTAGCTTCTAATTTACACTACTGCGCATGTGTTATCACTATTTTATACTACTGCGCATGCGCATCTTCTAATTTACACAACTGCGCATGTGTAGTTTCCAATCTCCAATAATGCGCATGCGCAGTCACTAATTTACACCTCTGCATCATCATATCTTCATCTTCACGATTACAAGCACAATTAACATAAAAAAAAATTAAATAAAAAAAATCTTACCATCCTCACGCCCCTCAGCATCCTTCGATAAGATGAGAAGATCTTTCGGGCAATGCAATTTTTCTAAAAGGTTTACTAAAACTGCCAATCTGCTCCAAGCATCTCCAGGAGGTCTGAAATCACAAATTCATTTCTCCTGAGAACTATTCATTTTATAAATTAACTACAAAAGTACAAGTATAATATATCAGTAAGAAAAAAAAATAAAGGTACTTAAAATTAATTTACAATAAAAAATAATGTCGAATCTGGTTTCAAATCAAGTTGACACGTTTCGGTCGTGACCCAGAGACTTTTTGTGGGAAGAAAAACGTGCGCAATTGAATAGCATGCAAGTCGTGAATTCAGCTGACCTCACTTTCAAAACTGATTCATCGTTTAGTTGTTCTTCATTCATAAAATTGTAAATGCAAAAAAAAGTGTGTTAATACCAAACATAAATTGGTCAAAAAATGTTTCACTAGCAGCGAAAAATAGGCTCTTGATCATTTTCTGGAGATTATAATCACGATCATATATAATTATAATCGCGATCATATATAATTATAATCGCGATCATATACAATTATAATCGCGATAATATATCATTATAATCGCGATAATATATAATTGTAACCACGATAATATATCATAATCACGAAAATAAATAATATAGAATATATAATTTTATAATCCGGTAATATAACACATTTTAATAATAGAGGCCTACCAAAAAGAGTCGGTAAAATAGACTGCAACATACCAACAACAGATAAAGTAGCTTTCGTCTTTATCAGCAGTAGGTAAATGTGACAGTATCATATTTAATAAAAAGCAGTTTGTAAATGATTAAAAAGCGGAGCGGTTTGTAAATTAATAAAAAGCTGATTGTAAATTATTTTTAAAAAATGTCTACTTAAGAGTCATGATCGGCAATGTAGAATCCTACAGTGTCAACTATCTACCACGTAAATTTCTACATTACCGACAATAGGTAAGGCGTCTTTCTATGTTGTCAACTATATCGGTAAAACAGACCATTTCGATAATCCACAATAGATAAAGAAGAATTTGTCTATATCATTAGTCGATCAAACGGATTGTAATATATTTAAAAAAGCAGTTTATAAATAATTTCTTTAGGAATGGCTACTTAAAGAGAGTTTTATCATTATGATCAGAAATGTAAGATTCTGCAGTAACTACAATCTGTTAAGTAGATTTCTACATTATCGACAATAGGTACGGTAAAATGACGCTTTGTCAGCTGTTGGTAAAGCAGATAACAAAATAAAGCATATCCACAGTCGATAAAGTAGATTTCGTAAATATCGTTGTACGGTAAAAATTATTATAATATATTTATAAAAAAGCCGTTTATAATTTAAATTTAGAACATGGCTACTTGAAAAGCGATTATTCATTATGATTGGACATGTAGAATTCTACAGGTATCCACTATTTGCAACGCAGATTTCTCCATTACCGACAACAGGTCAGGCATCTTTCTGCCTTGTTAGCCATCAGTAAAAATAGATTATGACATCTACAGTAGATAAAGTAGAATTCGTCTGTATTGTTAGTCGGTAAAAGCGATTTTAACATAATAGCAAACAGTTTGTAATTTATTAAAAAGTTGTTTATAAATTATAAGACAAATTATAAGAGCAAATTTCGAATGATAAGAAAACAGTTTGTAAATCATAAAAAATAGTTTGTAATTTATTAATAAATAGTATATTTATTATTTATAAGTAGTTTATTGATTATTAATGACTAGTTTATTAATTATAAGAAAGCAGTTAGTAAATTATTAAAAAGAAGCTCACGAAAAAAAGATTTTTCGATGATTTTGAATAAAAAAATTATATGGATCAAACAAGCCATAATTATTTAAAAATTTATTAAACATCCTAACAAGTTTGTAAATTATTAAAATACAGTTTGTAAATTATTAAAAAACAGTTTGTAAATTATTAAAATACAGTTCGTAAATTATTAAAAAAGTTTGTAAACTATTAAAAAGCAGTTTGTAAATTACTAAAAAATGACTACATCAAGAGAGTTTTTTCGTCATGATCGGAAATACAGAATCCTGCAGTACTAACGATCTACCAAGCAGATTTCTACATTATCAACAATAGGTAAGGCATCGTTCTACATTGTTGACTATCGGTAATGTAGTCCCATGAATAGCTGTTCAAGTCGCCATCGTCGTGATTAAATTTCTTCCACCAAGAACTTAACGCTCTCTGTGAATATTCTTGGTCGATAATTGCAAAGATAGTAATCTACATTACCGACCGTCGGTATAATAGTAGTTTTCTTTCTCTATCATTAAAAACGTGCATTTTTTATATATTTGAGAATCAGAAAAGACGGTCTTATTACTCACTATTGAAAATACCGAAAAATTTTAATTGAAAAAGTTTATCGATACGATAGAAGTTGGTATAAATAAATTGATAAATCAAAAAAATGAGATAAAAATTTACATGAACGAATAAATGAAATTTATACAAATAAACGGAATTGATAGAAACAAATAAATTGGCAGAGTTTTTGTGATAAATTGATATTGATTATTGTGGGCAATAATAGAAATTTATTCAATAGATTAAAAATGTTCAACATATGGTTCCAGTATAGTGGAAGCGAAGGTCGAGACCAGAGCGTGACCGATGAAACGGATAAGCGTCTTGATAATCCGCCTTCTTCACTGCAGAGCGCACGGAATGCAAAAAGATTAACGAGTCCCGGCAAACCTTTTTTTTTCTTTTTAGGTATATCCAACCCTTTTCGAAGATGGCGAGAAGAATTTCTGTTGCTCAGTTGGCTGAAATTCATTGCTATTCATCTTAAATCGTTCCGACGGTTACGTATAAAGTTATCGGCAATTTAGACGAGCAATATTTAAGTTTGAATTTATTTCTAGAAAATTTTTATTTTTCGCTTTAATTTTCATTCTCATTTCTTTTTGAGTTTTCTTTCTTTGCTTTTTGAGCTTATCTTTATATTTTTTTATTTTGCTTTCATTTTTTTATTTTGCTTGCATTTTTTTATTTTGCTTGCATTTTTTTATTTTGCTTTCATTTTTTTATTTTGCTTTCATTTTTTTATTTTGCTTTCATTTTTTATTTTGCTTTTATTTCTTTATTTTGATTTTATTTTTTTATCATGTCTCTATTTTCTTATTCTGTTTCTATTTTGTTATTATTTTAACGCAATGCTTACAATTCAGAAAGCAATTACTATGAAATAAAAAAAAAATAAAAAAGCTCGTAATTTTTGGTCAATTTTCAAAATTGTCATTCCAATCGCCTGACTGGAATATTTGATAAAGGAGCGACAATTCTGTAAAAAATTTAACAAATGATGGAAATCGAATTGAAAAATGATTTCGTGGTTTCTTTGATAAATAAAATATTAATAATGCATGGAGAAAAATTATTCATACAGGTGAGCAGAAGCAATGATCTGGCAGAAACTATCACGGTTTGTGGCTAAGCGAGTGCTGGCTAGCGAACGGCCATGACCTAAGGTAACCTTACGTACGACTACAGCATCGCTACTTTGTAAGTATCCGTTCTCATAAAACTTGCCAGACCAAGCACTAACGTCACTTATTTTAATTTGCTGGCTAATAAAGCCGTGTCTGAACCTTTGAATTACCTAATAATGTAATTGAAATCTAAAGCCAGCAGGTTCTTCTACAACTGACTCCAGCAAACTTGAAAACATTCCAGTCCATTTATCTCGACAATTTTTTTAAACAATTTTAATTCGAGATTGAAACTAAAATCTTTAAATGTGGTTGAGGTTATGTTAATCACAAAAACTAGTAATATAAATAAATGTATAAAATATATAACAATATAAAACGATTTATAATATATAACAATATATAATAACTAACAGCATATAATATATAACAATATATAATATATAACGATATATAGTATATAACGATATATAGTATATAACAATATATAATATATAACGATATATAATATATAACGATATATAATATATAACAATATATCATATATAACGATATATAATATATAACAATATATAATATAATATATAATATATAACAGTATATAATGTATAACAATATATAATAAATAACAACATATAATTTATAACAATATATAATAAATAACAGTATATAATATATAACAATATATAATATAAAACAATATATAATATATAACAATATATAATAAATAACAGTATATAATAAATAACAGTATATAATATATAGCAATATATAATATATAGCAATATATAATAAATAACAGTATATAATATATAGCAATATATAATATAATATATAATATATAGTAATATATGGTCAAAAATATTTTTTACGAACTGAAGGTTAAGGTGTAAAAATCAGAAGTTGAGGTTATGTGTCAGCTGTTCGCGGTACTTGTACGCATGCGCAGATGTACTACAGTTGAGCGTACTTGTGCGCATGCGCAAATATACTACAGCTGAAAACGACGTATACTTGTGCGCACGCTTAAAATTACTACAACTATAGATGCAGTTTCCACAGTGCTGGAAATTTCTCACCAGATTTGCAACTCAAGCATTTTTTTCGTGTACAATTTTTTAAATTTCTTAATAACAAAAAACTTACCCGACTCTGTAATCTGTACAGGAAGGTGGTGGATTCCAAACCGTACTGTGACACAGCATCCAATCGCACCAGATCTGCAATTTATTAAACAGCAATTAAATAGTAATAGTAATATCGCTATCACGCAAAATTAAAAAAGATTCGGTAGATCAAAGTTTGGACAAGTTTTTTAATTGGTGGACAAGTTTTCTGATTAGTGAACAAGTTTTCTAATTGTTGGACAAATTTTCTGATTAGTGGACAAGTTCTCTGAAAGGTGGACAAGTTTTCTGAAAGGTGGACAAGTTTTCTGATAGCTGGACAAGTTTTTTAATTGTTGGGCAAGTTTTTTGATTAGTGAACAAATTTTCTGATAATTGGACAAGTTTTATAATTGGTGGACAAGTTTTCTGATTACTGGACAAATTTTCTGACAGTTGGACAAGTTTTCTAATTGTTGGATACATTTTCTGATTAGTGGACAAGTTTTCTGAAAGGTGGACAAGTTTTCTAATTGTTGCACAAGTTTTCTGATTAGTGGACAAATTTTCTGACAGTTGGACAAGTTTTCTAATTGTTGGATACATTTTCTAATTAGTGGACAAGTTTTCTGAAAGGTGGACAAGTTTTCTGATTAGTGGACAAGTTTTCTGCTAGGTAAATAACTTTTATAATTGTTGGACAAGTTTTCTGATTAGTGGACAAATTTTCTGATAGTTGAGCAAGTTTTTTAATTGGTGGACAAGTTTTCTGATTAGTGGACAAGTTTTCTAATTGTTGGACAAGTTTTTTGATTAGTGGACAAGTTTTCTGATAGCTGGACAAGTTTTCTAATTGTTGGACAAGTTTTCTGATTAGTGAACAAATTTTCTGATAGTTGGACAAATTTTATAATTGGTGGACAAGTTTTCTGATTAGTGGACAAATTTTCTGATAGTTGGACAAGTTTTCTAATTGTTGGACAAGTTTTATAATTGGTGGACAAGTTTTCAAATTAGTGGACAAGTTTTCTAATTGGTGGACAGGTTCTTTTGATAGATGGACAACTGTTGTGCTCACTGGACGAGTTTTCCGATTAGTGGCCTATCGAAAATCTTTTAGAATAGAACGTAAATAGAATCTTTAGAATACTTTCTCGTTATTGATGAGGATGTAAAAAGTAAATCATGGGGTGAGTTTAGGAAACGGAAGAAGACCTAACAATGTATTTCAGCGCACGTGTATCTTGTCGAGCTTATCGGCAATATTAATAACCTAACCTCACTTACGGAACTGTTGTCCCTGACATTATTTCCTACCGATCCGAATCGCGATAAGGATCAACCCTTCAGGCAGGGGTTCTTCCCGGAAGAAGAAATCGAGTCAAGGCTTCAACTATGAATCATGGAAGCTGCATCAAGTTAAAAGTCCCTACACGCTGTAATCTATAAGTTATACGTTTGATCTCACCTCGGAAGCGTACATCTTCCAAGGAATATATAACTATTATTCTCCGATAGCTCTCACTGTAAATATCACTTTATTCCTTTTCACTCGTGACATTTTTGTTCTAGAATTTAGTTCTTTTAATTTTATAATCGCTGCAAATCGTAATGGATTTACAAACAAGTGTCCAAGATCAACTTAAAGCGACGTCAAAATTTTATAAAATGACCCAAAATATTTTAGAATAGCCCACAAGATTTAAGAATGCCCAAAAAATTTTAGAATAACGAAAAGAATATTCTAGAATGCTCGAAAATATTTTAAAATGTTAATGTTTTAAAATAACCCAAGAGATTGAAAAATGACACAAAAAATTTTAGAATGACCCATAACATTTTAGGATATCCCAAAACATTGTAGAATGCACCAAAAAATATTTGAATGACTCAAAACATATTAGAAAGTAAAAAGAAACATTTTAGAATGCACCAAAATATTCTTGAATCTCAAAAAATCATTCTAGAATGACTATAACATTTTAGGACATCCAAAAACGTTGTAGAATCCCCCTAATAATTTTGAATGCCCCAAAATATTTTAGAATGTAAAAAAGAAATTTCAGAATACCCCAAAACATTTAAAATTTTGAAAACTGTTTTAAAATAACCCAAAACATTGTAGAATGACCCCAAAAGATTTATGAATGCCCCAAAACATTGATGAATGCCCCAAAACATTTTAGAATGTTCAAAAGATTTAAAAATGTACCAAAACGGTGTAGAATGGCCCATAACATTTTAGGATATCTCGAAACATTGTAGAATACACCAAAAACAATGCAATGCCCCAAAACATTTTTGAATGTCAAAAAATCATTTTAGAATGATCCATAACATTTTAGGACTCCCAAAACACTGTAGAATGCCCCTAAAACGTTTCTGAATGTGCCAAAACATTTCAGAATGCCTCGAAACATTTTTGAATATCAAAAAGACATTTTAGAATGACCCATAAAATTTTAAGAGACCCCAAAACACTGTAGAATGCCCCTAAAACATTTCTGAATGTCCCAAAACATTTTTGAATGTCAAAGAAACATAACATTTTAAGATACCTCAAATCATCGCAGAATGCACCGAAACATTTTTGAAAGTAAAAAACAATATTTTTTAATGACCCAAAATATTGTTGAATATCCCAAAAACTTGTAGAATGCCCCAAAAAATTTTTAAATGTAAAAGAGACATTTTTGAATGTTAGAAGGACATTTTAGGATATCCCGAAAGCTCTTAGGATACCCCAAAACTTTATAGAATGCACACAAAACATTTTTGAATGCCCGAAAACATGTTAGAATGTAAAGAAACCTTTTTGAATGACCCAAAACATATCTGAATGCAAAAAAAAGTATTTTAGAATGCCTCTAAACATTTTTGAATGTCAGAAAAACAATTTAGGATATCCCATAAGCTCTTAGGATACCCCAAAACATTTTTGAATGCCTCATAAGATTTTAGAAAGTAAAAAAAATTTAGAATATCTCGAGACATTATGAATGTCAAAAAAATTACTTTAGAATGCCCCTAAACATTCTTGAATGTCAAAAAAACATTTTAGGATATCCCAAAACCTCTTAGGATACCCGCAAATATTGTAGAATGACCCCAAAACATTTTTGAATGCCCTAAAACATTTTTGAATGTCAAAGCAACATTGTAGAATAACTCATAACATTTGAGTATATCCCAATACATTTTAGAATATATCAAACTATTTTAGATTGACCCATAACATTTTAGAATGTATCAAACTATTTTAGATTGACCCATAACATTTTAGAATGTATCAAACTATTTTAGATTGACCCATAACATTTTAGAATATCCCAAATCATTGCAGAATACACCAAAACATTTTTGAATGCCCCATAACATTTTAGATTGTCTAAAAAACATTTTAGAATTACCCATAATATTTTAGGATTTTCTAAAACATTTTTAAATTTTCCAAACCATTTTAAAATATCCAAAATCATTTTGAAATGTTCCAGAACATTTTATAATGCCCCAAAACATTTCTGAATTTTTCAAAACATTTTAAAATTTTCCAAATCTTTTTAAAATTTTTGAAAATATTTTAGAATGTTCTAAAACTTGTTATAACATCTCAGAACATTTTAGAATCCTTTCTTTTAAATTACTAAACAATAAAAGGTTAAAAACCTTTAAAAGCTTAAAGCATGAAAAAAATAAGCATCCCGAAACTTCTGTAAGATTGTTTTAAAGTATTTAGAAGTATCTGCAATATTTTACAAGTTGGCAAAAGATTCTGCAATGTTCTGAATTTTTTATATAGGTCATTCCAAAAATAATCGCCTGACAATGCTTGTTCGATATTTTTTAAATAATCTAACATTTGAGTTAGATAATCACTACGTTATTAAATAATCTGATGATTTAATCAAGTTAAAATTGAAACTATCATCTAACATAACCTGTATTAATCAAACATAACCTGTATTAATCAAACATAACCTGTGTCAATCAAACATAACCTGTGATAACGAAACATATTTAAATCAAACATAACCTATCTGTGCTACAGTCGATCTTAAAACTCCCAGAGTTTACTTTTTTAGCAAAGCTCGAAAATTTTTAATAGACCTAAAAAGTTCTATTTCACATTGTAATTTGGTATAAGATTCTTTTTCCAATTCGCGGCTATTTGTAGTCACTTGATGTAAAAGTCAGCTGATATTTCATTGAGAATTGGCGAGGACACGTGGGGCGTATTTATACGATAAGTGCATTAATAGGTGTGTTGCTTGCATAATAAGTAGATGCTCCTACGAACAAGGTTCTGTCCATGACATTGACCACCGGCGGTAACACGTGGGTGCAAATTCGCGTCGCTTCATAAATCGCAGCTGGCTGAAACACGTTCTCAGGACCAGAGAAAGGGAGACAAACGCTGAAATCGAATCGAGTATATAAAGAGAAACGATGGCGCCCTCCAGACGACCACAAAACATTTTCAATGTCCCAAAACATGTTAGAATGTAAAAAAGAAACATTTTAGAACGACCTAAAACATTTTAGGACATTCCAACATTTTTAAATGCCTCAAAAACATTGTAGAACGACCCAAAATATTTTAGATTGACCTATAACATTTTAGGACACTCCAAATCATTGTAGAATGCACCGAAGCATTTTTAAAAGTGAAAAACAACATTTTTGAATGCCCCAAACATTTTAAAATATTTTAGAATGACCCACAACCTTTTAGGATAACAAATACATTGTAGAATGCCACGAAATATTTTAGAATGACCCGCAACCTTTTAGGATAACAAATACATTGTAGAATGCCTCAAAAGATTTTAGAAAGTTAGAAAAAATTAGAATGCCTCGAAACAATTTTGAATATCAAAAATCATTTTAGAATGATCCATAACATTTTAGGACACTCAAAAACATGGTAAAATGCCCCAAAAAATTTTAGATTGACCCATAAAATTTTGGGATATTCTAAATCATTGTGGAATGCACCTAAACATTTTTGAAAGTAAAAAACAAAATTTTTGAATGTCCCAAAACATTTTTGATTGTCGCAAATATTGTAGAATATCCCAAAACAGCTTAGAATGCAAAAAATGCGTTTTAGAATGCCAAAAAAATTTCTAAATGTGAGGAAGATATTTTAGTATGACCCATAACAGTTTAGGATATCCCAAATGATTGTGGAATGCACCTAATCATTTTTGAAAGTAAAAAACAAAATTTTTGAATGTCCCAAAACATTTTTGATTGTCGCAAATTTTGTAGAATATCCCAAAACAGCTTAGAATGCAAAAAATGCGTTTTAGAATGCCAAAAAAATTTCTAAATGTGAGGAAGATATTCCAAATATTGTAGAATACCCCAAAAAATTTAAGAATGTAAAAAATGCATTTTAGAATGTCCCCAAAACATTTTTGATTATTCCAAATATTGTAGAATACCCCAAAAAATTTGAGAACGTAAAAAATGCATTTTAGAATGTCCCCAAAAAATTTTAAGTGTCAAAAAGACATTGTAGAATGCCGCAAAATATTTCAGATTGACACACAATATTTTTGATGATTCCAAATCATTGTAGAATGCACCGAAACATTTTTGAAAGTAAAAATCAACATTTTTGAATGCCTCAAAACATTTTTGATTGTCCTAAATATTGTAGAATACTCCAAAACATTTTAGAATGTAAAAAAGGCATTTTAGAATGTCCCAAAAAAATTTTAAATGTCAAAAAGACAGTTTAGTATGACCCATAACATTTTAGGACATCCCAAAACCTTTTAAGTTACTCTAAATCATTGTAGAATCACCCAAAACCTCTTAATATACCACAAAACATTTTTTATCGACACAAAATATATTAGAATGTAAAAAATATTTCAGAACGACCCAAAACATATTATTAGGACATCCCAAAACATTTGTAAATGCCACAGAACATTTTAAAATGCCCCAAAATATTTTAGATTGACCCATAACATTTTAGGATATCCCAAAACATTGTAGAATGTCCCAAAACATTTTTGAATGCCTTAAAACATTTCAGAAAGTAAAGAAAAACATTTTAAAGTGCCCCAAAACATTTTTCAATGTCATTAAAACCTTTTAGGATGACCCAAACAATCTTAGGATATCGCAAAACATTGTAGAATGCCTTAAAACATTTTAGGTTATTCCAAATCATTGTAGAATGTACTGAAACATTTTCGAAAATTAAAAACAACATTTTTGAATGCCCCAAAACATTTTAGAATATAAAAAAACATTTTAGAATGCCCCAAAATATTTTTGAATGTCAAAAAAACATTTTAGTATGTCCCAAAACCTTTTATGATACTCCAAAACATTGTAGAATGCCCCAAAACATTTTTGAATGTTATTAAAACCTTTTAGGATGACCCAAACAATCTTAGGATATCCCAAAACATTGTAGAGTGCCTCAAAACATTTTAGGTTATTCCAAATCATTGTAGAATGCACTAAAGCATTTTCGAAAATTAAAAACAACATTTTTGAATGCCCCATAACATTTTAGAACGTAACAAGAGCATTTTAGAATGCCCCAAAACATTTTTGAATGCCCAAAAACATTTTTGAATGACAAAAAAACATTTTAGTATGTCCCATAATAATTTAACATGTCCCAAAACCTTTTATGATACTCCAAAACATTGTGGAATGCCCAAAAACATTTTAGATTGTAAAAATCATATTCGAATGTTGCAAAACATTATAATACATCTCAAAATATTTTAGAATGTCAAAAAAACATCTTAGAATGACCCACAACCCTTTAGGATGTCCCAAAACATTGTAGAATGCCCGAAAAGATTTCAGAAAGTAATGAAAAACATTTTAGAGTGCCCAAAAACATTTTTGAATGTCATAAAAACCTTTTAAGATGATGCAAACAATTTTAGGATATCCCAAAACATTGTAGAATGCCCCAAAACATTTTAGAATGTAAAAAAGGCAGTTCAGAATGCCCCGAAACATTTGAGATTGTAAAAAAGCATTTTAGAACGCCCCAAATATTTGTGAATGTCAAAAAAACATTTTAGTATGACCCATAAAATTTTAGCATATCCCAAAACCTGTTAGGTTACCCCAAATCATTGTAGAATCACCCAAAACCTGTTAGAGTGTCCCTAAACATTTTAGAATGTCAAAAAAACATTTCAGAACGACCAAAAATATTTTAGGATATCCTTAAACATTGTAGAATGCCCCGAAAAATTTGTCAATGCCTCAAAACATTTTCGAAAATAGGAATAGAAATAAAATGTCAATAGAAATAAAATAGCAATAGGGGTCGTCCATAAACTAAGTAGCTCGTCAAAGGAGAGGGGGGGTCAAGACATTTGCTACGCTAAAAGGAAAAAATGGCGCTAATGTATGGAACAGTGTGCTACATGGGGGGGGGGTCTAAATTTCCAAAAAAGTGGGCTACGTAGTTTAAGGACGACCCCATAGTAATGAAATAGTTATCGAATTAAAAAATAACCTTAATAGAAGGCAGGAGAACTTGCAGATCATCTCCAACGACAAGTTTCGGAAGTTCATCACCATCGATCTGTGATTTGAGCAAGGACACAGCTCGCTCCAAAATGAGACTGAACATCTGAAGGGAGACAACCAAAGCCCTCTCCTGGACCTCAGATCTATAACCCTGCTCCATCTGTGAATCTGTAACAAAGAAAAGGATGCCGATTAAGGGATAATTAAAAATTAAGTAATTTTCACTTGGACTTGAAATGGAGAGTTGATATTAGGAAATTGATGAGAGCGACATTGCGCGGTACCTTTTATCCAGGCTCTTTAGTACCTCAAGGTAAATTCTGCGAATACCAGTCTAAGTAACATTCATCTTTAAGTAGTCGGTCTACAGACATCGGTACGAGTTTATTAGCGAGGATAACCCGAGACTAATTAGGTACGTATACGTGAGGTATTAAAGCTGGTACAAAATTAACCTGGAACCAGTCTCGAGAATAGTTTAGCGGCGATAAAAACTAGAGAAAAATGGTTGTCGACTCGGAATTTATTTGGCTATTAATAAATTTTCTTTTTGACGTTTTGTGCCGTCTTATCAGCCTCTTCGTTCAACTTAACTACTCGCTCGCAATTAATTTGTTAGTCTAAGGGACAATGATCATAAAAAGATGTTTAACCGCACATCACTAAATAATCTTTAATTCAGTTAATGAAAATTATAGGGTTAGTAATTTCTAGTCCTTTACGCAAAAAGAATAAATAAACGGTACATTTTTTTGAAAATCTGTCTGGGTAGGTCACAAAAATTCCCAACATTTCCCTGATCATTTTTACTTTTTGGTAAAACAAAATTTTCGAGAAAAATGGCTAGAACGTAAGAAGCTTGGAATTTTGAGAAAGTGAAAAATTTGAAAAAAATGCAAAGAACCGAACAAGTCATAAAAGGCTTTGGCTAGAAATTTATTTGGCTATTAATAATCTTTATTTTTAAGGGATTTTTCTCGTCCAATCATGGGCAAAAATTAACTACTGGTTGCTGGTAAATAATACGCTGGCTAAAGGGACAATGTCTATAAAGTGCGCTGTGAATAAGTTTAATGACTATTTGCAAGGACGATAAGTACGCGTGCAACTATAGCATTGTTCGAAGATAATCAAGACTTAACTGCCTCGTGAAACGCGTTACGTCGTTAAGGCAACTATAATGCGTGTTAACAGGATCCGAGCGCAAAATAGATAAACGGCGTTGTGACGTTAACGACTTGGAACGCATATTAACCAATCACTTTTCATCCTTTTGAGTTATGATTGAACGACGCAAGAAAGAAGCGCCTTCCACACTTGAATCTAACGTAATCGCTAAACAGTTAAGCCACACAATAATGAATCCCAGTAGCAAACAAAAAACTGAATGACTGAAAATTTCGAAAAACTGAATTTCAAAAGCATAGGGGAATTTTAACACATCCTGGATCATCTGTTAAACTTCAAACTGTTCAATCATCTGTTAAACTTCAAACTGTTCAATCATCTGTTCAACTTCAAACTGTTCAATCATCTGTTCAACTTCAGTCACTTCAAACAACATCCTAAACTACACTGAGAGAAATTTCTAGACTTTATAGTACGAAAACACCTTCTAATATCATCTAAGTTCTAACCAAATTCATAAGGCAACAGTCTCTCTAGTCTTGTGCTTTCATTGCAGGCGCATTGCTTTTTCACTTGCACTCGCTAAAATGCAATTAAGGACTATGAACACAAAATCAAACAAGTGCTGCCCTAGTCTAATTGAACCGTTGCTGCCAAACAAGACAAACTTGCCAACTTTCAAGAATTAGACAACTGCTACTGCTCTGGTTGATTGCAAAGAAAAAAAAAGATGGGGACAGAGGGAATCTCGTTAATCAATTGCTACTTGTCAGAAATTGAATGAGGAGTCCTTTGCCCAACTAAAGAAAGTCAGAGTTACTCTCGCCGTACTGCTGCGCTTACTTTAAAAGGGAGCACATGCTAAAGAGCATCAGTTGTATTATGACAAGTGGCAGCTTGTCTTTTTCATAAGGCAGCAATCTCTCTAGTCTTGTGCTTCCATTGCAGGCGCATTGCTTTTTCACTTGCACTCGCTAAAATGCAATTAAGGACTATGAACACAAAATCAAACAAGTGCTGCCCTCAAGTGCTGCCCTAGTCTAATTGAAAGAGAAGGCATTTGGTTTTTTTTTTTTTTTTTTTGTAAGGCTAACTAATAGGCCTACTAACTAAAGAGCCTCACGGCTACTCCCGCCGTTTAACCGTTGCTGCCAAACAAGACAAACTTGTCAACTTTCAAGAATTAGACAACTGCTACTACTCTGGTTGATTGCAAAGAAAAAAAAAAGGGACAAATGGAACTTGATGATCTATAGTTTAGGATGTTGTTTGAAGTGACCATCTGGTCACTTTGCAAATCAAAAATTTTTACCCATTTTTACTTCTTTTGTCAAAAATGATTCATGACGAATTTTTGGGCACACTAATAGTTTTGAAGAAAAAAAATGTCATTTACTTGAATGAGATGGAAGATGAGCAAGAGTTTCATGCAATCATGGATCAAGATTTGTCATAGGATTCGAGGGAATTGGAGATCATAGATTGAGCCACAAATGAGTCACGAAGTCAATGCTCGGTGTTTACTGTTCACGGATGCGAGGTTGTTGTCGGTTAGGGTGGTGGTGACGGTGCAAGAACCGCGAGATGGTGGCAAAGCAAGCACCTCCTGCTGGCAACTCGAGCTCAATGTACGGCCTTGACGAGGCCTTGCTCGATCGTCGTGTCATGCTGCCGACATGATTCTATCCTGTTCCCTCCTGTCCATCTGGTAGCTGGCTCCAGAGATCTCTAGGATTAGGAAAGACTCTAGAAAACGAGAAAACATCCGGCCAACAAAATCCCTTCAGTTGCAACTTGTCTCACTGCTCTTTTTGCATTTTTTCGATTTAAATTGGAGATTCTGCTAGGCTTGAATGTCGGCGCAAACACATTACTACTCTCCTCATTTTCCTACGTTACGAGTCATTCCGACACCGAATGACAACCTCCTCGGTAATTGCACTTGCATTAACCAGACGTGAATCATTGCTATTACTGTCCTTTTTTCTTGTCTTTTTGCCACCAGCAACACGTTCTGCGTCCTTCAAAGGGAGTGGCAAAAAGTCATGAAAACACATAAATGATCAGTTTCTTATTAACACTTGCTCGCTTTTCAGAATCAACAACCCTTGCTCGCTTTTCAAAATCAACAAACTTTGCTCGCTTTTCAAAATCAACAACCCTTGCTCGCTTTTCCAAATCAACAACCCTTGCTCCCTTTTCAAAATCAACAACCCTTGCTCCCTTTTCAAAATCAACAAGATTTGGTAGAATCAAATTCAACCCTTGCAAAATTTGGTAGAATCAAAATCAACCATAATAACAACATCAGTATAGAAAACAAGATTTTAATAATTTAGGTATTCCAAAATAAACCAGATACATTGAAAGATTGTAAAGGAATTACAGGAATGAAAACGATGATCGAGAAATTACTGATTGTGAGACCTGGATACGAAGCAATGTGGAGCACCTTTTCTAGGGATGGTACAAATTTGATCAGTGAAGTGAGAAAAAGTTGTTGCGCTGCAAACAATTCCATTTCAAGTTCAATTATAGTCTGGAGTAAATTTAATGTCGGTAAAAGGTAAAACAAGTGAGCGACAGCTTCGCATCACGCCACCGCATCGGGAGCACGCAAACCTAGTCTTCTTCTACTCTTATTTCACATTTGCCCCTTCTTTTTTGCCCCCTCGTTCTTCCTCTCCTTGTCGATCCTCTTCCATCTTCTTTTTGCTCGTGCATCCGCAAAACATGGCAGCGAGCAGGAGCAAGCTTCCTATAATCATAGCGGGAATGATACTCCGATATAATAATGATTATGGATATTACCGCCACGTACCACTAATGGACCCCAAGATCAAGATTTTCAAATGAGTCAGACCTCGAAACATTGCCCTCATCAATTCCAAGAAAATTTGACACCTGAATCACTTGACACTGAATGGACAAAATTGTTATAAATTTATATTTTATAATATTTATAATATAATTTATATTTATAATATTTATAATATAATTTATATTTATAATATAATTTTATAAATTCCCTAACCAAAAGACCAGAATAGCAACAAATTTAAAATTTACAAGAAAAAGTTCGAAGATTAAAAAGTGTAAATGAATTTAAAGTTGATATTACCATTAGTAAGATCAACTTTTCTCGCATTATTGCTTATTACAAGCGAGAATGTCCACATTGGCAATCTTTATAAGTCTATTACCAGGATCAAAACCTATTAAATTCAAACAGCTAATGATAATCTCAAGAGTAAAGATACAAGGATTGAAAATATTATTCCCGCGAAGTACATTCATGAATAAGATTATCAGAAAACACTGTTTGATAATAACTGGCAAATAAAGTGAAAATCTCGGATAGGAAATGAAATTCAAGAGGAAAGCAAATTCAATTTTACTTTTGCTTTTTTGGATCCTCGAGAGCCGAGAGTTAAATTCTCTGCATTTCTGCACGAATAAAATCCCATGACGAGGCGGTACCTTACTGTATATGCGCGAACGTGACTATCCCAAACTATCTCACGCACACGATCTACGATTCTTTACGTTTTGCTCGTGACTCAATGAAAATAAAAATCACAGTGTGAAATCAAGAAAGAACAAGGGAACTCTTTAAAATTT
This sequence comes from Ganaspis sp. Gsp50, assembly GCA_011057455.1. NCBI lineage: Eukaryota > Metazoa > Arthropoda > Insecta > Hymenoptera > Figitidae > Ganaspis > Ganaspis sp. Gsp50. The sequence goes on from WNHD01000440.1 coordinate 80,144, forward strand.
TAAAGAATCATATTATAAATAACTAAACTAAACTATAACTAAACTATAACTATAACTAAACCATAATAACTAAATTTATAAAAAGTTATAAAATTCCCGCTTTTTGAGCAATTGTTAATTGTTCTATATTGTCGAAAGTTCAAAAAACTTGTATACTTTTTATTGGGCACTATTAATAGAAACGATAAAATATAATTAATAGGCTGTGAATTCTAATGATAATGAATCATCAGAATCATCAGTTATTTCTCTATAAAGGCAGAGAAGACTTTTATTGGTCTTGGAAGTATTGCTGGCAATGATCCAAGTATTTATGGGGTCGCTACTGAATAAACCATCGAGTTGAACTACGAGAGGGTATCTATTTTACAGGCAACAGACAGGCAATCTGCATGCTTAATAATCCAACCTCCTATCCCATGACTCTCTACATTTTATTCGGCCCTAACTTTTCTTTTTTTAAACCAACAACCTGTGGAAATTCCTAAGATCCGACGCTTTTGTAAAAACTCACAAACGAGGCGTTACGAAAAATTTTAATTTTCATGTAATAAAGGCTGATTGTAAAAGTATGTAAAGAATGATTTAATAAAGAGAGAAGAATTTTTAAAAATCAAAAAGGAGTCTCAGTGCACGTACAACCGAGGGTTTCATGAATCTAGATATAAAAAAATCCTTCTATGCCATCTTCCTAGAGGCTTTCCAAAACTTTTCTAAATCATTCCCAGAGCTTCTCCGGGACTTCGCTAGAGCATTTCCAGAACTTCTCCAGAACTTCCCTAGAGCATTCCCAGAGCTTCTCCAGAGGCTTTAGAGACCCTCCAGAAAGACTCCCAAGAGCCTACAAAAAGCCTTTCCAGAGCCTTTAGAGATCCTGTCTAACGTGATTCGAAAAAAATTCCCCGGCTTTTCCCTGACCATTCCTTGACCATTCTCTGACTTTTCCCAGGATCTTTACTGATCTTCAAACTTAAAATTTTGTAAAACCTCTAAAGAAAATTCGTCCAGTGAATAAAGTTTGCAATTTCTTTTATTTTAAAAATTTTCCCTGACTTCAAACAAAATTTCCTAACTTTCCTCTAGCCTAGTAAATTCCCGGAGTTTTTCCTAACTTCCCTGACCATTAGAGACCCTGAAATACGACCGAAAGTCTTCAGATTTGAATTACTTAATCGAATTAAGTATTTGAATTACTTAATCGAATTAAGTAATCCAAATCTTCTCATCTACCTCAATACCAAGGAGATTTGAATTTCATAATCGAATCCCTGGAAGCCTCTCCAGAGCTTTTGGAAATCCTACTGAGCCTCCAGAAAGCCTCCCCAAGATTTAAACGTACGACGAACGCCAAAATGAAACTACAAGGATCCTGACCCTACCCACGAAACCCTAAAAACTTGTTGTTTTTGAACCTTAATGTCTCTTGTCGTATCTCTGTTTTTGGGATAGCAATCCCCTTTTCCGATTAATCCGGCCAAGATCAACCGTTTGCCTGGGTCAAAGCCCGGCATTTTTAAAAATTTTCCATGGTTTTTCAATAGAAACCTATTTTTTAGATTAAAAATGTAAAACCGAAATTAAGTACTCACGTGGCTGGGAACGAATTTGCATCTCTGGCCTCCTGTAAAACTCTGAAAAGTTGAATTAAATGAAGGGAATCATTGCAACTTGGATCGTCGACTGGAATCAAAATTTCTGCCATGCTAGGATGTAAAACACTTCTACATACGTGGAATGTGTCATTAATGTCTGAGCCGGTTCCGCGTCAGATCAAGTCCTTATGGCAGGCATTCATAGTTATTATCCGCTTCTTCGCAGGAAGTTATATTTTAAAGGTAGTAAAGAGACGGCGCTGCTTGCTTCAAGGCAAATAAGCCTTCATGCAAATACAAAAGTAATCGCATTTGTGTAGCGTTTATGAATTAGTGTCACTAGAGGATGACTTGGTGGCAGAAGTAGCAGCAAAAACCAGCTAAAGGATGATCCTTGGAGCGATAAATTAATCGAGCAATTTTCTTAAGCTGTAATTTTTCCTGCATCATGATTGTCAGTTTCTGGTGAAAGTGGAGGGAAACGAAAGGAGGAATAGGAAAGAAGGGATGAAAAGCTAGAGGGCTATTTCAAGTAATAAAGCGATCGTTAGGATGATTCAGGAATCTTGAATATCTTGGTGATTTTGAAAAGAGGCGAATAAAAGTTGCTTATTTAAGAGTTGCTTATTTAAAAGTTGCTTATTTAAAGACAGCAACTTTTAATACAACAGCTTCCTGGTGACCGATTCATCATTTGTCGGAGAAAAATTACCATTTTGTGTGCAAAGAGGATAAGGAAGGTTTATGAGTTGCAGGAGGGCTTCCGCTCTTCCTGGGAGGGCTCTGCAAGATTGCCGATTCTCATAAAGTATCATTAGCCATCTAGAATCTAGGATCACTCGACCTACCGCCAGGATCGCAATCGCCGTGGCATGACATGCGTTAAATCAACCATTGGCCTCTGCCAACGATAAGAACTATAAGGATTTATATCTTTTTCAATCCCTTGCCAATTCTCAAAAGCTCTACCTTCATCTCTATTGTCCCCCATATCTTCATCGTCCCGAATATCTCTATTATCCCAAATACCATTATTCCAAATATCACTATCCCAAATACCATTATCCCAAATACCATTATTCCAAATATCATTATCCCAAATACCATTACTCCAAATATCATTATCCCAAATACCATTACTCCAAATATCATTATCCCAAATACCATTACTCCAAATATCCCTATCCCAAACATCATTATCTCAAATACCATTATCCCAAACATAATTATTCCTAATATTTCTCATTCTCCATTTGCACTACCATCTTCAGTTTCATTTTATAATCTTCATGTCAATTTATCCTATCCTGGATTTTAATTGTCGGTTTTCTAAACTTCATGAATACACTTCCAGAAAACTGCTTGACTAATTGTAAACAAAAAGCAAAATGTCAAACTCGCATCTTTCGTTTGCTTGTAAATTACACATTTCCATAAACTATGTTCATAAACTATGCAAAATTTCGCCGTGACAGTGTGTTATTAACTTAACGCTCTTAAGGGAATTTGCATGATGCATTCTTCCTTGAGCCACTTGTTAATTGTTTATTAACTGATTAAAATTATTTATGACTTCAATCAAGTATATCATGACAAGAGATCTTGGCAATCAAGCAATTTGTTCTCCAAGGAAGAAAAATTTAAGAATGAAGAAGGAAGGATGAAGAAAAATTTAAGACAAGAATGAAGAAGGAAAGATAAAGAAAAATTTAAGGCAAGAATGAAGAAGATTTTAAGGGAAGACTGAAGAAGATTTTAAGGGAGGTAACTCTAGAAAGCGTACAGAGTCCGCTGACAGGGCTGTTTGCTCTCAACTGCTGTTCGTTCACCCGAACGACCTTCGCAAGGTCACAAGCCGAGTAAAAACGGAAACCAGGATGGTGGAGTGGGGTACATGAGGCGAAGGAAGAGAGTCTAATCAACGCCTGGCGTCATGCTTCGAAGAACACTGTTGGGAGAGGATGAAGGAGGAGTAAGGCGAATTAAGTGCAGAAGGAGAAAAGTTGGAATGTTACAAGCGCGAGGTTATAAAACAGGATTCATCAATTTTCCAAAATAAATCAAAATCCCAGAGAGGTCCAGTTCAAAAATTGCCTTTGAAGAAAATAAAAGAGCGATACTTGTCTTACAGGTTTAGAAAATTCTTTTTACAAGGAAAAAAGTGTTTATGATGCGTGCAATCGTGTCGTGCAATGTGGAGAGTTAAAAATAACACTTGCTGAGGTATTTATAGAAAACCACGCGAATAGTCCGATGCAGGTAGGAGAGAAAGAGTATCTGGATGGAAAAGAGGAAGGGAGAATTCAAGTGGGAGGAAAGAGTAGTAGATGTCGCGCTGTAATGCGGCACAAGTAGGATCAAAAGAAAAGGAGCTCATGCAAGTTGAGGGTAGAAGTGGGGCGGTCTAGTGTATTTTAGACGAGCGGGTGCATTGCGCCCGGAGCCAAGTGGCCTTGACGCCTGGAGCCCGCAGAGGACAAGGACGACCGCCCAAGGGATTTTTCCAGCTTCGGTATCAGAACTAATAACAACTAGACCGCGCCCTTTTATCTAATCCCGCAACTATCAACCTATTCGTTTGATAAAAGTTGCTAAATAAAAGCGCGCTACTTCTAAGTTGTTATTGCCAGTTCTGACACTAAGAATCTTTTCAAAATTTTCCATGTTTTTTCAATAGAAACCAATTTTTCAATAAATCCAGTCAAGTCTAATCCAGTCAAGTCTAATCCAGTCAAGTCTAATCCAATCATTAAAGATATTTCTTCAGTTTAATAAGTCGGGTATCCATCCATTGTTGCGACGCCAAAAATCTTTTTGGATTTTTGGTTTGAAGAGCAACTTTTTACAGGTCTCGGGACAAGAATAATGACAGGCATTAATCTTCTCGTCAGGATGACTTCAAAACTAAAACATCGGGTTTAAATCGTCGATCAATCATCGTGTAGACGGTCTTCAAGTTCTGCAGTACAGATTGTGTTGGGGTAAAGCATATTCGATACAAGGTGGTCGATGTCATTCCATCTTCCATCCTATCGTTCATCCTTCTTTCCTTGCCTCTCTTGTTGAAAATTCAGAGTGCCTTTATATATACGTGGATTGTTTTACGATTGTACATCTCCAACGATAAACTATTCTCAATTGTGCCAATCCGACATCATGCATTATTCCATTCAAGATCTCCAGACTTGGTTGTCCTTGCTCTATTCGTATAACAAAACCAACTGACAAGATTCTTTTCTTTCTTACTAAATTGCCTTTCAATCTCATTTTTTCAATCTGAATCTTCCAATTTGAATTTTCCTTTTCATAAAAAAAGAATTTGAAATTGCCCTTTTCATAATAAATTCTCTTTCTCATAAAAAAGAGAATTTCTTTTTTTTAAAGGAATGGAAATTTTTAAGAAATGGAAATTTTTTTACTATCTTATCTTTAGGGTGATTTTATTGAATTCCTGGCAACTAGTAAACTAGAAATAAATCAGCGAGAGTCATATAGATAGCTGACCCCGATTTTTGCGGCAATTTGAAGAACCTGACGAACAGGGAAATGGCAAATCTTGGTTCCATTATCCAACGCCCACGGTAAATGATGCTCTTGGGCCAAATTTAAACGCGGAAATAAGGGTCTGGCTTCTTTTCTCGTAAAACCGGTTAAGATAAGAAATTACTGCATCATTAAATGCCTTATTTTATTTCTTCTGGTAAATTTTACTGAATCTTGTAATTTGCATGCGGGAATTTCCGATTTTAAAAACCTGCTCTCGATGCTCATCCAGCGGAAAGAATCAATTTCTTAAAAAAATTCAAAAATGCGCTCAAAAATGTTGACGGTATCAAAAAGTATTGACTACTAAAGCAATTTTGTTGAGAATTGATTTGAAAAATATTTAGACAGCGATAAAACATTTGCGCCGAGAGATGAATGGATTTCAGGAAGCAAGAATGAAATGAAAACGGACACTCCTCCACAAATAAGTAAACTCATTTCCATTGAAAACGTATGCAGCTTTTGAAAGGGTGTAACTCTGAATGTGCGAAGCTGGAATGAAAGAGCTCAACGAAACATTTCAACTTGAAGTATTGACACAAGAGAGTCGTAATTCGCGCCTCGACAAGCAAACAGAGGGTTAGTTTCGCTTACCGCGTCATTTTCTTTAAAGCTAGAATTCAAAGAGTCGTAACTCCCGTATATATTTATTTAGCGTCGATTAACAGTCTTGGAAATGGAGAAAGAAAACGATTAACTCTGTCAATGAAGAAAGTGATAAAGACGCAATTTCACATAAAAATCAAGACCAGTGCTAATTCGGTACTTAAAAAGGATTTGCACTTCAAAAATATTCTTCCCTAAGATCAAAATTTGCATTTCAAAACTTGCCTCAGTGCCTCAGCCCCTCAATCCTTCCGACAATTAGTGCGAGAATTTCAAGCCGAGAAAATGCAACCTTTTAAATTGACCAGCCAGAAAGGGACTCCTATTTATTTCCAGCAAATTAACACTGAATAATGAAGGTTCGGTGTTGATTTACTCATCAATCAGTGGAGTAAATAATCTGATATTGAGCACTGGGCGACTTCCTTTCGGAGCAGAAGATAAATCAACCTTCCTTAATCACCAGGTCAACCTGGTTTTCGTTTTAAAAGCGAATCGCAAAAAGAAACCGCAAAAAGAAATTGCAAAAAGAAGTTGCAAAAAGTGATCACAAAAAGGAGCAAGAAGAAATCGAAAATTAGCTTTAAAAAGAGTTACGGAAAAGATTTAACAAAGGATTAAAACAAAAGCTGGCAAGTGGAAGGACATAATCATTTGGAAGATTTTAATTTCACGTCTTAGAGGTTCTTTTTCGTTAGAACAAGTTGAATCGTTTCATCTCGTAATTTAACTACAGCCGGAAACTGTTCAAGTGCAGTTGGTTAAATGGGCTGTGGCGTTTCCTGGGAACGATATCGACAGTCAGAGGGACTTTAAATTACGCGACGAGTTAGAAGAGAGTATTGCAGAGAGAACTAGATACCGGACGCGCATTTATATCGACGCATTAAGCCTGCATCGCGATTCATCGCCAAGCCTTCGTACGGCAATTGCACGTCGATTACATTGCAGTATCAATGTCCACATAAATCCCATGGACCAAGAAAAGCCCTAAAAATCACTCCAAACACGCTTCTATATAAAATTTCAGAATACCAATTCAAGGAGTAAATCACTTACAGAAACCCTAAAATTATTTTTTAAGAAACGGGAAGTAATAATAATAATCATTATAACAACAATGATGATCATTATAATAATAATCATAATAATAATCATCATTATAATAACAATAATAATCACTATTATCATCATCATCATCATCATCCGGAATAATTCGATCAACAGGATTTTCGAGAAGCACAAGCTAATTAGCCACAACTGTTTTCGATAAATCTAAAATAACATTTTGGAATTATGCTAATCATGGTGAAAAATACCCCGTCAAACTATAGTCTTTACCGTTAAACAATTTAACTTCTTCTCATTTCTCATTCTATATACTTATTGCATGTTTTAACACCGTAACGGTACTTGGCAAGCAGACCCTAGGGTATAATTTCAACCCTGTGTAAACACAGTCTACAATATATCTCAAAAGATTTTTCAGCTCATTTTTTGACCCAGGGAGCCCTTTGCACTTAACTGGTTAGACCATTACCTACTTTAAATCGACAATTTCACCAATGTACTTTACCGGTTGCCATAAACTTTTCAAAAGATTGTAAAAAGTAAAAAAAGAAAGGAAAACCAGTACTTATGTCATTTCTCGTTTTTATGGGTTCGCTTCTACTTAACCACTTACTTTGTGGCAATAATCGAAATTTCTCAATTACTAAATCACCAATAATTGAATAATTGTTTTTTGGAATAATCCATCTAATTCGTCAATTGAAAACTTTTATTCCGACCAGGCTAATTTAAGGAAGAACGAACAAGAACGGGTAAATTGCAAAAAGTGGAATCTCGTTTTCTTGCCAATCAGGAAGTTATTTGCCTCGAGTTTATTTTCATTTCACTAATTGTTAAATATTCTATTTTCAATTTATTTAATTTTAATATCTTTCATTTTCATTTATTTCCTTTTAATTCCTTTTCATTTTAATTCCTTTTCTTTTAATTCCTTTCCTTTTAATTCCTTTCCTATTAATTCCTTTCCTTTTAATTCCTTTCCTTTTAATTCCTTTCCTTTAATTCCTTTCCTATTAATTCCTTTCCTTTTAATTCCTTTCCTTTTAATTCTTTTCCTTTAATTCTTTTCCTTTTAATTCCTTTCATTCTAATTCCTTTCATTCTAATTCCTTCTCATATTAATTCCTTCTCATTTTAATTCCTTCTCATATTAATTCCTTCTCATTTTAATTCCTTCTCATTTTAATTCCTTCTCATATTAATTCCTTTCATTTTTATTTCCTTTCATTTTATTTCTTTTCATTTAATCTCATAAATTTGATTAATTCAATTCCTAATAGGTTTAATTTCAATTTTTTACATATTCATGTAATCCTGAAAGTCCACTGTCACAAAGTTGGGAAAAATCTCAAGGATGTGATGCTGGCAAAAAAGTTGGACGAATCACCGCACTTAGCTGCGCGACATGAAGATCCCTCAGTATCTTCAAAGCTCGTCGAGAAACAAGAATTCGTATAAGAAATCGCGAAACAACTTTTTATATTAGCCTTGCCAAGGCTGATGTTTTCTTAGAATCACAAGGTTTATATCCCCCTCGATTTTAAAATTGAATAATTCGCCCTCTTAAGGAAGCTTCCCCAATAAAAAAATTACGATAATTGTTATCCCTTTGCGACAAAAAAGAATAAATAAATAAAAAAAACATTCTCAAAGAATAAATCTTTTTAATTGAACCGCAAATCTCGGTGTATTGTATCTAATTTAGGTATCCAGAAATTTTTTTGTCATACGTCTGCTATTAGCTTTCCGTTTCGATTTTTCCATCAATTTTCGACAGTTTCCTTTTTCGTGCTCTACGGAATAAAAACTCTTTTAGAACTCTTTAGAATAACTACTCTTTTCGTTAATTTCAACTTTTTCTTAACTTTTACTCTTTTCCTTTTAAGTATTAACATTACATGAATTCTTCCCACGGTTTATCAAGAAAACATTTTTTCAAGAAAACATTTTTTCATTATTATCATTTTGTTTGTAGGTAATTTTGGGGAAATGTGCTACAGATACCTGGAATGTTATTTTTGCCTGAAGCTTCTTTTTAAAAATATAAGTCAGATATTCATGATACGCTAAAATGTTTCCTGATAATTCGTCAAGTTTCGATGCAATGTATATATTGGTTAAAGCGTAACTAGTTGCGCAAAATCAAGTCGATAAGTTTATAAATATTAAATTTGTCGGCTTTTGTGCAACTACTTTCGCTTAAACTAAAAATTACATTGCATCGGAACTTTGCGAATCATCAGGAGACCTTCTAGTGTGTCATGAATGCTGATAATTATTTTCAAAAAGAAGATCCAGGGAAAAATAAAAATAAACGAAGGTTCCTAAATTATCATCCTAGTTCTTAGACATGTCCTTAATTTCCAATCTCTGCTTCTCTGTATTAAGCATTAATGCTTGAATTTTTCCATGATTTTTCAATAAAAACCCATTTTTTATTATAAACATAAACAAGCTTGGAGTTATTTCGAATTACTCACAAATACTCCACTTGTAGGCGAAGTCAACTTTGCTTTTGTTAAGCAAAAAACTTTGCTTTTTGTTGAGCAAAAAACTTTGCTTTTTGTTAAGCAAAAAACTTTGCTTTTTGTTAAGCATGCTTCCATTTTTCAGGATTCTTGTGATGTTTGACAGCATTTGAAACTTTTCGTTCATGTTGAACAAAATTTTGTAAAATGTCATACATCCTAAAATTGACTTTGAAATTAAAAAATTGTAGAATTATTTCAAAATTAATTATGTATTATAAATTATTTAAAATTAAATTTGAAAATCCAAGAAATATTTTGTTGATTGTTTTATTTCTTCGTCTCCTCCTGAGTATTATTTACGATCGTAAAAAGTGCGTAAAAGAAATATATAGCAAATTTAGTGGGTGTCAGAATAGTAATCTGTTTCTTATTTTTCAAATGGTCCAACTTGACTTTCGGGGCGTTGGTTCGATAATTTATTTTTTATTTTACAGCCAAAGGTCTCTTCTCAGTGTTCACTATTTTCGTTCATTTTGTTGATGAGAATTATTATATTATATATAGTATATGAGAATTATTATATTATATATAGTATACGAGAATTCTTCACTGTGAAGTGAAAAAATATTTTTATTCTTCACTTCAAATCTGTTTACATTTGCATAAAATTTTGCAAAATTATCACTCTTCCATTGCATCAAGTTGGCTAATCCTACACTGTTATTAAATTATTTCTTTAATCAACTGCTGAATGATAGTATCATCTTGACGTATATTTTAATTACTTTACGTTTCGTTAGATTGTTTTGAATTGCAGAGAAGTTGCAGGAATTTCCTCTTTCCGCTCAAATAGTTAAAAATCTAGTCAGGCTTCTGGATGACACGTCACAAGAATGAAGTCTCAGGCAGTACACGTAAATCCGTAAATTACGTATTTCAAATCACTTAGCCATTTACGAAGTGCATATCAAGCGACGGTGATGGTCGTAAGATGAAGCGAAGCAACTTGAGGCACCGGGGAGTCATAACGCCGAGGCTAATGTCCCTAATGTCTATAATCTCGAATCATCTGCATCTCGAGTTGCCTTCCAAGCTCAGCGCCATCAAGTACGTGTTCATGTATTTCTGTACTCACAACACGATGCACTTTAATTTACCAACGAGCAGAAAAAATAGGAAACGAAAATTTCATCTACTAAAAGAACGAAAATTAAATTCTACAATTGAAGGAAGAAATTAATAATGATCATTTATTCCCCTAATCGATTGGTAAAATTTTGTCTAAACGATTCCACTAGATTCCTCGATTCCACTATTCTCTAAACAGTTCTCTAAATAGGTCTCTAAATAGTTCCCTAGACAGTTGTCTAAACAGTTGTATAAACAGTCGTCTATACAGTTGTCTAAACAGTTGTCTATACAGTTTTCTAAACTGTTGTCTAAACAGTTATCTAAACTCTCTAAATAGTTCATTCGAAATCTAGACGAAAAATAAAGAGGCCAAAGTTGAAGTATTTTTGTTTACTGAAAACATTTAAGCCTTCTTTGAGTAAAGTGGTAAAGAATCTTAGAAACAGAAAATCTTAGAAACAGCTAGAATGTCATGGAATGATTTCAGTGTTAGCTCCAGTGTTAGCATCACTTGTGCAACTTGCAGGCAATTATTGCACTTGACATACCTCTTCTAACACGAAGGGAATTAATGCAAAACAAAATAGAAGTCTCAAGATGAGAACGCTTAATTGGACCCTTGAAACACTCGCCAGCTTATAATTTAATGGAGGAAATTTAAAACAAAGAATCGTCTTCTAATACTGTTCTTGTTGCTTCTAATACTGTTTATTTTCCCTTCTTGGTTATTTCTGCCTCTAAAGTACAATTAACTTCTCAATGTTAATATCTGCTTCCTGAATCTTGTCGTTATTTTTAGCAAAACTGAATGGCGTGTATAAAGGTTGTTAATGGTCATACTGAGGTTACTCTAAATGTCATAGGGATATGCAAAGAAAAAGAGAAGGAAAGAACTTTGAACTTACTTTTTTCTTCTTAGAAAGAAGGAAAGAACCGAAAGAAAGAACCGAAGGAAAGAACCAAAGGAAAGAACCAAAGGAAAGAACCGAAGGAAAGAACCGAAGGAAAGAACCAAAGGAAAGAACCGAAGAAAAGAACCAAACGATAGAACCGAAGGATAGAACTGAAGAACAAAACAACCCTAGCAAAAGACACTATTTATAGAAAACTGGTTGTATCTTGTAAATCTTCCTTTCAAAAAATCAGCACCCAGTGGCTATTTCAATAAAGTTAGCCTCTTCTAAAATTAGCAAACAATTCAAAAAACAAATATCCAACATTTTAGCATTGTAATCGATATTTTCTTTCACGTAAATATTTCACTTTTGTTTCTTGAAAAATGCCAACTTCTCTGTAGACACAAGACACCACAAAAGGGTGTCAGTTTAAAGACAACCGCAAACAACTCGATAACTTGTTTACAGACCGACCTCAAGAGATCAATAACTCTATTGAAAAATGGTTTCACGAATTAACAACAAACAAACAAAGAAAGCAGAAAGCAAAATCCTACAAAGAATGGATCCTTCCGAATCTCTTCAATCCGTGGCTAATCTAGGAAGTGAAATTTTCGATTAAACGGCAGTTTATCAATGCAATAGCTTCTGCACAAGTTGAAAGAAGATGCCGACTTGAGACGCGCAGCGTAACCAACTAGCAACGTACACGCATTGATTACGCAAGTCATTGAACATTCGAGACAGGCGCCGTACGCTAATTGCTACGTTCCTCCTATAGACGATAAAACTTAACTTTGGCACTTAATCGAACGGTATTCAAAAGTCCTTTTTTAATCCAAACCTAAAATAAAATCCGAAAAAAAATAATCCCGGAACCAAAGGAATTTATTTTTAACTACAGAAATATTTTTTTTTCTTTTTTTTAGATTTCGACAACAAAAACTTGGTGTCATTCCGGGCTATTAATTCCGAAGGGACACAAGAATAACTGGCAAAGTAGGAACTTTCAAGTCGGAAGACGTTGAGTTAAGAATATTGAATAGGAACGACTTTTGGCAAGCGACTCTGGTAGTTAAGTTAATTTACGAGAGACGTTTAGTCTCAACAGAAAACAACGATAAAGGTAGTCTGGCATTAAAAGTGCAACTCGCGAGATCGGCTTTCAACACATTCGGATGCTGAAATCGTTTGTCTTCCCAAAATGTAAAAGAGCTCCTTCCCGAGAGCGAGTTTACACCCGTTTAAGGCAGGCGCAAGCTAAATAAAAAAAACCCTCCCTGCATAATCGAAAAGAAACAACTAAGGAACCAGAACACCAAAAAACTAGAAAAAAAAACTAGAATCTACCGATTCTTCTTAAATTTGGATTATGCAAACATTTTTGCATTTTGAATGCTTGAATGGATTGACAAGATTTTGTCGGTTGTGGAGAACTTGTCTCGTTCGTTTGCACCATTTGTAGTTTTTTAAATTGTGTCTCAAAGAACAGGAACCATAATGTCTCTTGTCGTATCCCTGTACTTGAGGTAGCAGTCTCCTTTTTTTAATTAATCCGGCCAAGGCCAACCGTTTGCCTGGGTCAAAGCCCAGCATTTTCAAAAATTTTCCATGGTTTTTCAATAGAAACCAATTTTTAAAACAAATTTAAAACAGAAATTAAGTACTCACGTGGCTGGAATCGAATTTGCGTCTCTAGTCTCTTGTAAAACTGAAAAGTTGATTTAAAGTCTCTAGAAGGGAATCGTTGCAACTTGGATCGTCGACTTGAATCAAACTGGAACACCAAGGAATTAAAACACGCAGGAATTAGACCATCAAGGAATTAGAACATCAAGGAATTAAAACATCAAGGAATTAGAACATCAAGGAATTAGAACATCAAGGAATTAGAACATCAAGGAATTGGAACATCAAGGAATTAAACTATCAAGGAATTAGGTGAGAACAAGGATTTACAATAAGACAAGGAATTAGAATTTAGAAAGCATTAGAATAGAATTAGAAAATATCTGCACAATTTGAATATTATTCAGCGTGTTGCAAATGTACTGAAGTAAATTTCCATCAGACCGACCCGCCCCTACTTATCACGTAATTAATAACACTAGTTAGTCGGAATTCCTTAATCTGCAATTTAATTAATATCGATGTAACGAACTGACAGGGTTGGCGCAAAGTGCAAGCCATTTCCAGGAAATGGTTACCTGTTTCCTCAAGTTAAGTATATGCTTACATTCGATCAGAACCGTTCATCTTCTTAGCGTGTCTGCATTCATTGCTTCCTGAATTATACCTTCATCGCAACGGGTCAATATCAACAATTTAGTGGTTAAGATTATCTGAGCTAAAAAATAACAATCGCTAATACGGATAAGTGAAAATTACTTACCTTCAAGCGGCAACTACCATCATTTGCAAAAAGACCAAAAAACCACTCAAAACAAAAACAACAGGACTTACCCTTGAGCTGCGTTGTTTCGATCGCGAACATATTTAGAGCCAGCAACTGAAGAAGTCGAGTTCCCGGAAGTGGAAGGGGCGAGTGTTGCAACAAAGCTCTGAATTCCCGCAGCATTTGGATTCCTGCTTCTTGGAAGGTCTCCATTCTGAAAATTGCAAATAAAAAACTCGGTCAGAAAAACAAGTCCGTTGCGACTTGAAAAGTAAATCCAGCTTATAACAATCTTGTGAGAAAGCGGTTCGCGACGGTTAAACCCAAGCGCATCCCGTTTGTCATTGTCATTTTACTTGCAAAATGTCGCAAAGACACGTAGAAGATCAAACATTATAGTTAGATATATTATATCAGCGACTCTTGTCGGAGAATCCTGTCCCATTGGATGTGGTTACAAGGGTGTGACTGTATAGATAATTTACCCGGAAGCTCGTTTATCTTCCGTTACAAGCCATAAGCAACCAACCAACATTCCAATCGAAAGTCATTCCCGTCACTTCAAACCTCCAGTTGCTTCAAATTTCATTCACATAGTACCCAGCACTTTTTCAACCATCAAATTAGGTTCAATAAAATAGGTTACATAAAATGGGTTTAATGGCATCAGATGTAAAACATTAGGTATATATTCGTTACAACTTTAGGTATACAGTATTCGCTACAACATTAGGTTACAACATTGTATACAACATTAGGTTTGAATCTTTCTATTCATCCATCTATCTACCCACCTATCGATCTATCAATCTATTTATAAGATGTATAATCCATCTATTCATCTATCTATCGATCTTCGTCATTATCCGAAAAGCTATCCGCAAAGTTGCTCAAAACAATAGTCGATGAGTGTCTCGTTATTGTAAGATTCATGGATTACTTATTTGCCAAGATTGAAAGGAACATCAGGGAAGAGACAAATGTCTATGATCGGAATCTGCACTCGGAGATGCAGGTTCCCACCAGTTAGCGATACCGTGGAGAGTGGTCGTCCGGTCTGATGAAAAGTCCCTAAGCACGACCTCCATCTAACGGTAATCCGACACATCCTAGAGCCACTAGCAAGGGACGAAACAACACCTTCTTGGGGTTTTACATCCACCAACCAATCCTATGGCTTTCGCGTCACCGCTTGAAAATCTACTCACGCATACCTTCTCCCAAGTTTCTTATCGGCTACTTCCATAGGCGGCTGCTGGCATTGAAGATGCCTAAAGGCCTTCTTACGTCACGAATTGATTACAACGGTGGGGGATCCAGTGAGACGTTACGTACCGTAAATTTGCCACCGTGCGTCGGCACTCGCTCGAGAGAGGAAGAGAGAGACTGTGAGAAGATTTCCACAAATCTTCTCAATCGAATTAATCAAATTCGATTGGAAAAGCGTTCAATCGCTTAAACATTAATAAAATTAGCTTTTCGGAAGAGAACGGACCAATTTGAAATGGAAATGTTTTGTTCCACAAACTGTTTAGTCAAACGGTACTCCAATAGTTCTTTAGTTAATGCCCTGCGCATTATCTATATACTCGCTGTAACTTGTTTGCTCGTTTACTCAGTACGTCCTCTTGGCTGGTAATGTCCTCTCCTGTGCGTGTGGGTTCTCAGACACTAGGACAGATATAGTTGTATGTATACCTGAATATCCAAGTCGAGTAAGATGCAAGATTGCTGCATTAATAAGAACTTGAACACCAGTCCCTCGATGGCTGTGCCATAATCTATAGGACGGTATTAGAGGCCGTTTCCCGTTATCCTAATTACACGTTGATCTTCAAGAGTTATAGATTGGTCTAGGATGCGCTTCAAGAAAATACCCCATTCTCCTAATTATGCGTCAATTTAGCCTGCGTAACCTTTCGTAATCAAATCACCTAAATGCGCTAATGATGTTTCTTAATGCTTCATAATAATGTCCTTTAACACTTCCTAATAATCCTAATAAAAATAATCCTAATAACTTCTCTTAAATCTAACTACTCATTAACTAGAGTATTAATACTCGAATTTTTCCATGGTTTTTCAATAAAAACTCATTTCTACCTTACCTCTGAATGTGGCGTTTTGAAAATCCGGCAATAAACTTTTCCGGTTTTCACGTCATTGAACAATTCACAACGTCCTTGAGCGGATCTTAATAACGTTCCCGATCCTTTTTAAAACAGGAATCATCAAAATCTCTGGAAATAGATTCTTAAGACTCTCAATTGGACTCTTGAATGACCGTGTCTTCAATTAATGGCTCGCATTAGGGGCCGTTATCAGACCCAGAAAACGCTATAATGAGTCTGAATGGTTATCTAGGCAACCGCCTTGTACTTTATGGCTAAAAATGGCTACTGAACCTGCACTTTAGTGCTCCCTTTTAGCTTCACCGCAGACGCAGGTGTAGGTTCAAGTGCTTCGCTTCACATTGCATCCTATTTAATAAACGAGAAAACACAAGGCTTCCCAGAAGTTCTTAAAGCAGATTCTCGAAACTTTACTTAAAGGATATTTACATTTTTTGTAACTTTGGATTTTTACATCTTGAAGAGAAAGGCAAACCTGTGAAGCCAACTTCCTTTAATCTTAATATCTTGAAATTTTGCCTTCTGACGGTATTACAGCACGAAGGTATAATAAGGACCATTTCTTTTTCGTACTATCAGGTTCCCACAATCTAAGTACAAGTTGCGTGCAATGTTCCTTCCTTCACAGCAAACCCTTCTTCGTGTGCTCTTAGTGTTATTAACGCCCAGATTGACAGGTACACGATATCCTAATTCGATGATAGCCGATAGTCCATCTCAAGTCAGTGTTTACTCTCAGCTTCCTGTTTCCATTTTTCTATCCACGATTCTTCGACCGTTTCCTTCCTCGTACTCTAGCGTCTCATATAAAAACACTAACTACCCTTTTCCTTCAATTTTTGCTCTTTTCGACTAATTGGGAAAAGCTCTTCCATTGTGGAAAAAATGGAAAGAAACAAAAATAAACTACTACCCGACCCGCCAAAAATCCTTAATTCTGCTTCTCCAACAAGTATTAGCATCGAACCTCTGCATAACTACTCGTCCTCTATAGAACATGCGCAGTAGTGTTCTATGACACTTACACATGCGCAGTAGTTTTCTGTGACACTTCCACATGCGCAGTAGTTTTATGTGACATTTCCACATGCGCAGTAGTGTTCTATGACATTTCCACATGCGCAGTAGTGTTCTATGACACTTACACATGCGCAGTAGTTTTCTGTGACACTTCCACATGCGCAGTAGTTTACTAACACTAAAAAATGCGCTAGCACTTAAAATTTTCCATGGTTTTTCAATAGAAACACATTTTTCATTATGAACACATAAACTTAAAAGTTATTTTGAAGTCAACTTTGCCTTTGCTGATCGAAAGCAGCTGCAATAACTTGATCAGTAGTTGACCGCCTTTCTGACCACTTTACTATTCGAGACTAGATTTACATGCATATGCACTAAACATTGAGTCAAGATCAATAGAATGTATCTTCGCAAAGATATTGGACACAACCCACAAGAGAAGAAAGAGACAGAGACGGAGAAATAGACAGAGATGGAGAAACAGACAGAGATTGAGAAACAAACAGAGATGGAGAAACAGACAGAGATTGAGAAACAAACAGAGATGGAGAAAGAAAAAGAGAAAGACAGAGCGAGAGAGAGAAGATGAAGAGAAAGAGGGAATGAGGGAAAGAGTGAAACAGAGAGAGGGAAAAAGAGTGAAACAGAGAGAGAGGAAAAGAGATAGTGAGAAAGAGAACCTAGAACACTTTAGGGCATAACGGTCTCGGTACGACTCATGTGCCCTGGCAAAAAATTCAGAATTGAACAAGGAAAGAGAGGGAGCACTGGGAGAAAGAAAGACACGCGACAGAGATACGACACGCCACGACCAGCAGCTCGGACCCTATCGACGATTTCTGTGACTAACAAGTTTGCACTTTAGTGCATAACGGGTTATTGGTAAGTTCCATATATCACACAGTAGATTGATCCTTGGTCAGAAATTACTAAGAATTAAAAACTACCTTCTTGGTTTTAAATGTGCTCTCCTATTGGGTTGAATAAACCTGGTTTTATTTTGGGTCCGGACGGACTCGTGTTAGCCAAGAGACCAATTACCTGTATTTTTAGCAAGATTATCTTTCGGGTCCGAGGGACGCGACCCAAGAAAAATAGAGAAGGACGTCCGTTATCCTCGAGAGAACACGAACCAAAGATGAGAAAAGATCGCAAGATGAAGATGCGAAAAAATAAATGAGAACAACAAGTGAAAAAAGAAGAAAATCAATAATCAGATTTTTATATCGATCCAATGACCTTGTCTACGGAAAAAAGTTTCTTGAAAACTCGTTCGCAGTTTAGCCTTTTTTTTCCTTCTTAAAGAGCGCAAAAATATCACCAGAAGAGAAGGGCTCGACACCATGTCGCGACGATGATCGCGATAGCGTGGCGACCATATATTCTTTTTCTCCTTTTCGTACCAACACTCTTTATATTCAATATATAATTTTAAACTGCCCACAATAGAGGGAATCATGTTAAAACTATTAATTGTAAAAATATCACCTGTACTTCTTATTTTATCAATATTTATCAAACCTGTTATCGTCAACAGGAACAAGATTATTGCGTATACATAATCTCGAGAATTCAAGATTATTTATAGAAGGATTATTTTTAGATGACAAGAGTAAAAGGACAACGAAAATTGTCTAGAAAAGAGGAAAAAGAAGGAGGAAAAAACATACCGGTTCGGTGGGTAAGTTAATTGCGATTATTTGCTGAAATTGTCACGCGCCCTGAACACGACTTAACCAAACACAACTTTGAAAACAAATTCTTTTTGCAATAAAGAAGCACACAAACTAATGAATGCTACAAAAATAAAGGAAAATTAATAACTAGTTTTTACCACTTTTTTCAAATTAAGAAAAAACAAGACGCGTATCACAAGCAGAACGTCCTTGCCAGCAATGCGAAGTACATAACCGACTGTAATGAGCCATTGGCTTTGGTTTAGATCCCACAGCATGATAAGTAAATGGCTCGTACCCCAGAGCACAATTCAGAGTGGTTATTAAACAATCGCTTTCAGATAGCATCAATTTATGGTTAAGTAGCTGTGAATGAAAAATCAAAACCATTTAAACTTTCGCATAAAGAAATCTATTTTCTAAAATCTATTTTCTAAAATGTAAATCTAATTTTTAATTCCAATACGAGTTAGTAAATCAATGTCATCAGAGTTGGATCGTACGCCTCTTGTTCGCAGATATCATCAAATTTATTTCCTTATTTACAGTTAGCAAGTTCAGACCACGCATGCGCTTGCACGTGTTATAACAATCTTTATTTCTCTCGCAATAAATATTCCAGATGGCCAATCTAGGAACCGCCGCGCAATCATGATGAACGGGTTGTAACCGATAATTAGTTTCCAGCATCAATCACCGATAGGAGTGTATTCTAATCAAAACTGCATTCAATTTTAGGAATTTAGCAACTGTACAATTTCAATTTACGACAGGATTAACTTTTTAATCTTCTAATCTAATTTTTTTAAATTCTTCATGACCAATAAGGAATTATTGAAGATTATTAAAGAATAAATTGAAGAAGTTGATTATTTATTAATTATTATTTCGTGTATCTAAATTATTGGATCAGGATAATTCGCTCTGAATAATTTTTTTGTCTGGAGAAAAGCACCCCAATTTGAATATGTTTTTTACGCTTTCCTGGATCGATATGAATTTTAAAAAATTATACAAGCGAAACAAAATTACTTTTAAATTGTCAATTTCACGGTTTTGCAAATATGACAGTGTTTCTGAAAGTATTTTTCCATCCTCACTCTTGTATTCGATTCGACATAAAAAAGGCAAATTTTGAAGTACCTCCCAAACACAAGACTTCCCTGGATCATTTTGCTTTTTAACAAAATATGCATCAATGGGAAATTTTAAAAAAATCATTCTTGACATTTTTGCAAATTTGACTGTGTTCCTGAATTTTTTTTTTAATTATTCTTTTTTTATTCGATTCCCCAGAAAAAAGCACCCCAATTTGAATATAACGTTTTTGACACTTTTCTGGATCAATATGAATTTTAAAAAATTATGCATGAATGTGAAATTTTTAAAAAAATACATCTTTCACGTTTTTGGAAAATTGACTGGGTTCCTGGAATTTTTTTTGCATTTTCTTTTTTTCATTCGATTCGGAATAAAATAACACAAATTTAAAAGCAACTCCTAAACACTACACTTTTCTGTATGAATTTGTTTTTTTAATAAAATTCGCATCAATGTGTATATTACAAGAAATTATCTCGAATTCATCAGCTAATTTAACTGGGTTCCTGAAATTTTTTTGGCAATCCGATAGTACCATTAGATTCCCCAGAAAAAAGCACCCCAATTTGATTATTATAATGTTTTTGACACATGCCAGGATCAATATGAATTTTCAAAAATTGTACATAACTGCAAAATTTATAGAAAAAATAATTTTTCACATTTTTGGAAAATTTACTGGGTTCCTAAAATTTTTTGTGCATTTTCTTTTCTTTACTCGATTCGGAATAAAAGAACACGAATTTAAAAGTAACTCCTAGACACTACACTTTTCTGTGTCAATTGGTTTTTTAATGAATTTGCTTCAATGTGTATATTACAAGAAATTATCTCGAATTCATCAGCTAATTTGACTGGGTTCCTGAAATATGTTTTGGTAATCTGTTTGTACCGTTAGATTCCCCAGAAAAAAGTACCCCAATTTGAGTATTATAACGTTTTTGAGACTTGCCAAGATCAACATGAATTTTCAAAAATTGTACATAACTGCAAAATTTATACAAAAAATCATTTTTTACATTTTTGGAAAATTGACTGCGTTCCTGAAATTTTTTGTGCGTTTTCTTTTTTTTATTCGATTCGGAATAAAAAAAACACGAATTTTTCAGTAACTTCTAAACACTACACTTTTCTGTATCAATTGGTTTTATCATAAAATTTGCATCAATGTGTATATTACAAGAAATTATCTCGGATTCATCAGCTAATTTGAC